>WQNJ02000493.1:0-63033 GCA_016584745.2 Phylloscopus trochilus trochilus | reverse complement strand
CTGTCTGTGCCCCATTACCTGTCTGTTACCTGTCCAGGTGAGCTCACCTGTCCGTGTCACACCTGTCGCACCTGTCCAGGTGAGAAGATGTCGCTGTCGCTCTTCGCCCTGCTCACCTTGACCGTGTCCCTGTCACACCTGTGCCATACCTGTCACACCTGTCACACCTGTCTGTGTCCCATTACCTGTCTGTTACCTGTCCAGGTGAGCTCACCTGTCCGTGTCACACCTGTCCAGGTGAGAAGATGTCCCTCTCGCTGTTTGCCCTGCTCACCTTGACCGTGTTCCTGCTGCTCCTGTCCCTGTCACACCTGTGTCACACCTGTGTCACACCTGTCACACCTGTCTGTATTGCATTACCTGTTACCTGTCCAGGTGAGCTCACCTGTCTGTGTCCCACCTGTCCAGGTGAGAAGATGTCACTGTCCCTGTTCGCCCTGCTCACCTTGACCGTGTTCCTTCTGCTCCTGTCCCTGTCACACCTGTGTCACACCTGTCTGTGCCCCATTACCTGTCTGTTACCTGTCCAGGTGAGCTCACCTGTCCATGTCCCACCTGTCCAGGTGAGAAGATGTCGCTGTCGCTCTTCGCCCTGCTCACCTTGACCGTGTTCCTGCTGCTCCCTGTCCCTGTCACACCTGTGTCACACCTGTCTGTGCCCCATTACCTGTCCAGGTGAGCTCACCTGTCACACCTGTCCGTGTCACACCTGTCCAGGTGAGAAGATGTCACTGTCACTCTTCGCCCTGCTCACCTTGACCGTGTCCCTGTCACACCTGTGCCATACCTGTCACACCTGTCTGCATTGCATTACCTGTCTATTACCTGTCCAGGTGAGCTCACCTGTCCATGTCACACCTGTCCAGGTGAGAAGATGTCGCTGTCGCTGTTCGCCCTGCTCACCTTGACCGTGTTCCTGCTGCTCCTGTCCCTGTCACACCTGTGTCACACCTGTCACACCTGTCACACCTGTCTGTGTCCCATTACCTGTCTGTTACCTGTCCAGGTGAGCTCACCTGTCACACCTGTCCATGTCACACCTGTCCAGGTGAGAAGATGTCGCTGTCACTGTTCGCCCTGCTCACCTTGACCGTGTTCCTGCTGCTCCTGTCCCTGTCACACCTGTGTCACACCTGTCAGTGCCCCATTACCTGTCTCTTACCTGTCCAGGTGAGCTCACCTGTCCGTGTCCCACCTGTCCAGGTGAGAAGATGTCCCTCTCACTCTTCGCCCTGCTCACCTTGACCGTGTTCCTGCTGCTCCTGTCCCTGTCACACCTGTGTCACACCTGTCATACCTGTCACACCTGTCTGTTACCTGTCCAGGTGAGCTCACCTGTCCCACCTGTCCAGGTGAGAAGATGTCGCTGTCGCTCTTCGCCCTGCTCACCTTGACCGTGTTCCTGCTGCTCCTGGCCGACAAGGTCCCGGCCACCTCGCTGCAGGTGCCGCTGATCGGCCGTTACCTGACGGGCACCTTGGTGCTGCTGACGCTGGTGGTGGCGCTGAGCGTGGGCGTGCTCAACCTGCACCACCGCTCACCTGGCACACACGGCATGCCCACCTGGGCCAGGCAGGTGAGAGGAGCACCTGGGGGATCCCAAAAATGCCGAAATTCCCAAAAAATCCACCCAAAAACGCCAAAATTCCCCCCAAAAATGCATTTATGGGCACCAAGAATGGCCCAAAACGCACCTGAGCGCACCTGAACCTGCCTCACTCCTCACCTGGCAGGCAGGGCGTGCCCACCTGGGCCAGGCAGGTGAGGGCAGCACCTGGGGGACCCAAAAAATCCCCAAATCCCAGGAAAAATCTGCCTAAAAATGGCAAAATTCCCCCCAAAAAATCCATTTTTGGGCACCAAAACTGGCCCAAAACGCACCTGGGCGCACCTGAACCTACTCCATTGCTCACCTGGCAGACAGGGAGTGCCCACCTGGGCCAGGCAGGTGAGGGCAGCACCTGGGGGACCCAAAAAATCCCAAAATCCGGGAAAAATCTGCCTAAAAATGGCAAAATTCCCCCCCAAAATCCATTTACGGGCACCAAAAACGGCCCAAAACGCACCTGGGCACACCTGGGCACACCTGGGCACACCTCCAGATGGGTCCCCAGGTGATATTTTGGAGGGTCCCGGGATCGATTTTTTGGGTCCCCCAGGTGCGAATTTGGGTTCCCAGGTGAGAATTTGAGTTTCTCAGGTGAAATTTTGGTTCCCAGGTGAGAATTTTGGGGACATTTTGGGCTCCCAGGTGAGAATTTTGGGTTCCCCAGGTGAGAATTTTGGGGACATTTTGGGATCCCACGTGGGAATTTTGGGTCCCCAAGTAGGAATTTTGGGCTCCCAGGTGAGAATTTTGGGATCCCACGAATTTTGGGCTCCCAGGTGCAAATTTGGGATCCCATGTGGGAATTCTGGGGACATTTTGGGATCCCAGGTGAGAATTTTGGGTTCCCAGGTTCGAATTTTGGGTTCCCTGATGAGAATTTTGGGTTCCCAGGTGGGAATTTTGGGCTCCCAGGTGAGAATTTTGGGGACATTTTGGGCTCCCAGGTGGGAATTTGGGTCCCCAGGTGGGAATTTGGGTTCCCAGGTGAGAATTTGGGGTTCCCAGGTGGGAATTTGGGATCCCAGGTGAGAATTTTGGGGACATTTTGGGCTCCCAGGTGGGAATTTGGGTTCCCAGGTGAGAATTTTGGGTCCCCAGGTAGGAATTTTGGGGACATTTTGGCTCCCAGGTGAGAATTTTGGGCTCCCAGGTGGGAATTTTGGGGTTCCCAGGTGGGAATTTTGGGGACATTTTGGGTTCCCAGGTTGGAATTTTGGGATCCCAGGTGCGAATTTGGGTTCCCAGGTGGGAATTTGGGCTCCCAGGTGGGAATTTTGGGCTCTCAGGTGAGAATTTTGGGGACATTTTGGGATCCCAAGTTGGAATTTTGGGATCCCAGGTGGGAATTTTGGGGTTCCCAGGTGCGAATTTTGGGGTTCCCAGGTGGAAATTTTGGGGTCCCAGGTGCGAATTTGGGATCCCAGGTGAGAATTTTGGGTTCCCAGGTGAGAATTTTGGGGACATTTTGGGTCCCCAGGTGGGAATTTGGGTTCCCAGGTAGAAATTTTGGGTTCTCACCTTCGCCCCTCCCCCCCCAGGTGTTCCTGCAGCGCCTCCCCCCCCTGCTGGGCCTGCGCCCCTCCCCCCCCGGCCCCCGCCCCGCCCCGCCCCGGCCCCGCCCCTCCCCCCCGCTCCGATCACTACTTCCTGCGCCGCCCCTCCCCCCCCCGCCGGGAGCCGCCCCCCCGGGGAGGCCCCGGAATTCCGGAATTCCCAAAATTCCCGGAATTCCCCAAATCCGCCCCCCCCGAGCTGCGGGAGGCGGCGGCGGCGGCCGCGACCATCGCCCGGAGCCTGCGGGAGAGGGAGAGGAGGCAGCAGGTGAGGGCACCTGGGCACACCTGGGGCACACCTGGGGATACCTGAGGATACCTGGGCACACACCTGGGCACACCTGGGCACACCTGGGGATACCTGGGCACACCTGGGGGCACCTGGGACACACCTGGGACACACCTGGGGGCACCTGGGCACGCCTTGGAGCACGTGGGACATACCTGGGGGTACCTGGGCACACCTGGGCGCACCTGGGACACACCTGGGGGTATCTGGGACACACCTGGGACACACCTGGGAACACCTGGGACACACCTGGGCACACCTGGGCACACAACTGGGGGTACCTGGGGACACCTGGGGATACCTGGGCACGCCTTGGAGCACGTGGGACACACCTGGGACACACCTGGGGGCACCTGGGGATACTTGGGGGTATCTGGGCACACCTGGGACATACCTGGAGATACCTGGGCATACCTGGGCACACCTGGGAGCATGTGGGACACACCTGGGCACACCTGGGCACACCTGGGTGCACCTGGGCGCACCTGGAATACACCTGGGGATACTTGGGGCACCTGGGACACACCTGGGCACACCTGGGCACGCCTTGGAGCACGTGGGACACACCTGGGCACACCTGGGGATACCTGGGGATACCCGGGGGCACCTGGGCACACACCTGGCCACACCTGGGCACACAACTGGGGGTACCTGGGGACACCTGGGCACACCTGGGACACACCTGGGGATACCTGGGGACACACCTGGGCACACCTGGGGGTATCTGGGGACACACCTGGGCACACCTGGGGGCACCTGGGGATACCTGGGACACACCTGGGCACACCTGGGGATGGGTGGGGACACACCTGGGACACACCTGGGGGACCTGGGTCACACCTGGGGGCATCTGGAGACACCTGTGCACATCTGGACACACCTGGGGGCGCACCTGGGGGCATCTGTGGGTACCTGGGACACACCTGGAATATACCTGGGGATACCTGGATACACCTGGGTGCACCTGGGGCACACCTGGATACACCTGGGACACACCTGGGGGTACCTGGGACACACCTGGGCACACCTGGGCACACCTGGGGGGGGAAGCTGCGGCCATTTCTCCCTGTTTTTCCCCATTTTTCACCCGTTTTTCCCGTTTCTTCCCCGTTTTTCCCATTTCCCCAATTTCCCATTTCCCCATTTTTCCCATTTCCCCCCATTTCCCCCCAATTTTTCCAATTTCCTCTTTATCCCCGTTTTTCCCTTTTCCCCCCATTTTCCCCAATTCCCCATTTTTCCCAATTTCCCGTTTTTCCTTATTTTTCCCATTTTTCCCGCTCTTTCCCCCCGTTTTCCCCATTTTTCCCAATTTCCCGTTTATCCCCGTTTTTCCCATTTCCCCATTTTTCCCATTTTTCCCCATTTCTCCCCATTTTTCCCAATTTCCCATTTTCCCATTTTCCCCGTTTTTCCCCATTTCCCTCCGCTTTTCCCCCATTTTTCCCCATTTCCCCATTTTCCCAATTTCCCGTTTATCCCCATTTTTCCCCCGTTTTTTCCCCATTTCCCGTTTGTTCCTGCTGTTTTTCCCCATTTCCCCATTTTCCCCATTTCCCCATTTTTCCCAATTTCCTCTTTATCCCCATTTTTCCCCATTTCCCCCCATTTTTCCCCAATTCCCCGTTTTTCCCAATTCTCCCATTTTCCTGTTTTTCCCAATTTCCCATTTCCCCCCATTTCCCCCCGTTTTTCCCCGATTTTCACCCGATTTTCACCGTTCTTTCCCCGTTTTCCCTGTTTTTCCCATTTTTCCCCACTTTCCCATTTTCTCCCCCATTTCCCCATTTTTCCCAATTTCCTCTTTATCCCCGTTTTTCCCTTTTTTTTCCCCAATTTCCCCCATTTTCCCCCCATTTTTCCCAATTCCCCATTTTCCCCACTTTCCCATTTTCCCCCATTTTTCCCAATTTCCCGTTTATCCCCATTTCCCCCCGTTTTTCCCCGATTTTCACCGTTCTTTCCCCGTTTTCCCTGTTTTTCCCCATTTTTCCTAATTCCCCAATTCCCCATTTTCCCAATTTCCCGTTTTTCCCGGTTTTTTTCCCGGTTTTTTCCCGTTTTTCCCCCCCGCTGTCCCAGGCTCAGGACGAGTGGCGCTCGCTGGCCATGGCCGTGGACCGGCTCTGCTCTGGGGGGCGCTGGCGCTGACCGGGGGCTGCGCGCTGGGCACGGGGCTGGACGCGGCGCTGCACCGGCCCCCGGACACGCCCTTCCCCTGACCCCTGACCTCTGACCTCTGACCTCTGACCCCCCCAAATCCCAAAAAAAAACCCCAAATCCTCAAAATTCGGGCGGTCCTGGACCCGCCCCCCCCTCCCCTCCAATCCCCAAATCCTCTTCACCCTGAAAATTCCCCAATTTAGGGGGTCCCTGAACCTCCTTTCCCCCCAAAATCCCGAAATTTCGGGGGGGTCCTGCTCCCAAAACCCCAAAATCCCCCCAAAATTCGGGCTCCTTTCCCAAAACACCGAAACTGGGGGGGAGGGGGGGGTCTCGGATTTCCCTTTTTCCTGAAAATCCCCCAAATTTGGGGCTGATTTCCCCTCAGGACCCCCGGATCCCCCCCCCCACCCCAAAATTCCTCCAAAATCCTTTTGGGATCCCTCGGGAAAAAATCCGAAATAAAATCCTGAACTCCAAAAGAGTCACGTGGCCTTAAGGGGGGGGATAAATCCCGTGATGCTTTGCCCAAAAGTGGGATAAATCCGTCATGCTTTGTAAAAACGGGGGATAAATCCCATGACGCTTTGCGCCAGAAAGGGGAATAAATACCGAGATGCTTTGCGCCAAAAGGGGTTATAAATCCCAAGATGCTTTGCGCCGGAAAGGGGGATAAATCCCTCCATGCTTTGCGCCAAGGGGTATAAATCCCATGAGCCTTCGCGCCCATGAGGGGGAATATATCCCATAGGCCTCCGCGCCTTATAGAGTATAAATCCTGAGATTTTTTCGGCGCTGTAGAAGAAGGATAAATCCAAGGAATTCCCTCGCTGGAAACGCGGATAAATCTCCAAATTTCCGGCGCTCTCAATCGGGATAAATCCCAGGGTTTTCGGCGCTGTAAATACAGAAAAATCCCCTGAAGGAGCCGCTATCCCATCATGCCCTGCGGCCCCGCCGTCTCCATTGCGACAGCGCAAGCGCAAAGCGCGGAAGCCGAAAAAGGAGCGGTGGGCGTGGCTCGAACAGAGGCGCGTCCCAAAGGCAGGACGGCGATTGGTCAGAAAAGGCCCCGCCTCCCGGCGCTTCCCTCTGACGTCATCGCCCAGCGCCGGCGGGGAGGGACCTGAGCGAGGCCGGCCCGGGGTGAGCGCGGATCCCAAAAATTCCAAAAAAACCCCAAAACCCCCAAATTTATCCCCAAAATCTCGCCCGGGGGAGGGGCCCGGGGGCGGCCGGGAACGGGGGAGGCGCTCTGGAGAGCGGGGGGGGGAATGGGGGAGGGGAAAAGGGGGAGGATCGGGAATATGGGGGGCGATCCTGAGGGGATCCTGAGGGGAGTTCGGGGGAATTCGGGGGAATTCGGGGGATTCCGGAGGCTTTCGGGAGATTTCGGGGGAATTCGGGGGATTTCGGGGGATTTCGGAAGCTTTCGGGGGATTTCGGGGGGATCGGGGTCGTTTTGGGGAGCAATTGGGAATTTTGGGGGGAAAAAATGGAATTTGGGGGGAATTTATTGGGAGTTTTGGGAATTTAATGGGAATTTTGGGGAATTTAATGGGGATTTGGGGGGAATTTAAGGGGAATTTTGGGGCTTTGATGGGAATATTTAGGATTTATTAATAATTTGGAGATAATTAATGGAATTTTGGGGGAATTTAACGGGAATTTTGGGGGAATTGGATGGGAATTTTGGGAATTTAATGGAAATTTTGGGGGAATTTTGGGGAATTTAACGGGAATTTGGGGGGAATTTAATGGGAATTTTGTGGCTTTGATGGGAATTTGGGAAATTTAATGGGAATTTTTGGGATTTGATGGGAAATTTGGGAATTTAACGGGAATTTTGGGAGTTTAATGAGAATTTTGGGGTAATGTGATGGGAATTTTGGGGGAAATTAATGGGAATTTTGGGAATTTAATGGAAATTTTTGGGGAATTTTGGGGAATTTAACGGGAATTTTGGGAATTTATTGGGAATTTTGGGGAATTTAATGGGAATTTTTGGAATTTATTGGGAATTTTGGGGAAATTTTGGGGAATTTGATGGGAATTTTGGGAATTTATTGGGAATTCTGGGGGAATTTGGGGGGTTTGATGGGAATTTTGGGAATTTAATGGGAATTTTGGGCGAATTTTGGGGGTTTGATGGGAATTTTGGGAATTTATTGCGAATTTTGGGAATTTATTGGGAATTTTGGGGGAATTTTGGGAATTTAACACGAATTTTGGGGATTTAATGGGAATTTTGGGAAATTTAATGGAAATTTTGGGAATTTATTTGGAATTTTGGGGGAATTTTGGGGGTTTGATGGGAATTTTGGGAATTTAATGGGAATTTTGGGGAATTTAAACGGGAATTTTGGGGGTTTGATGGGAATTTTGGGAATTTGATGGGAATTTGGGGGAATTTATTGGGAATTTTGGGGAATTTAACGGGAATTTTGGGGGTTTGATGGGAATTTTGGGAATTTATTTGGAATTTTGGGGGAATTTTCGGAATTTAATGGGAATTTTGGGAATTTAATGGGAATTTTGGGGAATTTAATGGAAATTTTGGGAATTTAATGGAAATTTGGGGGAATTTTGGGAATTTTAGAAGAATTTTGGGAATTTAATGGAATTTGGGGAATTTTGGGGGAATTTTGGGGAATTTAATGGGAATTTTGAGAATTTAATGGAAATTTTTGGAATTTAATGGAAATTTTGGGATTTAAAGGGAATTTTGGGGAATTTCACGGGAATTCGGGGAATCCGGAATTCCCGAGGTTTCCCCCTCCCCTCCCCCCCCTCACCCCTCCCCTCCCCCCCCCCAGGCCATGAAGGAGGCGCCGCCGAACTGCGGGGGGGGAGGGGCCGGGGGGGGCAGCAGCCCCTCCCCCCTCTCCTCCTCCTCCCCCTCCCCCCTCCTCCTCCCCTCCCCCCCCTCCCTGGGCTTTGGGGGAGGGGCCGGAGCGGCCCCGGGCGGGCGGGGGGAGGGGCTGGGGGGTCTCGGGGCCCCTCCCCCCCAAATTTTGGCGCCGCAAGGGCGCCCCCCGGCGGCGGCTGCGGGCGCTGCAGCTGCTGCGGCTCCTCCTGGCCCGGGGGGGGCTCTGGGGGGGCCCCGCGCGCCGCCGGGGGGGGAGGGGCGTCCGCAGAGCCCCGCCCCCCTCCCTCCGGGCCGCCCGGCCCCTCCCCCACCCCCCGCAGAACCCGGAAGTGCAGCAGCAGCAGAGGAGGGGGGGAGGGGCCGCCCCTCCCCCACCGGGCACAGCGGGGGCGGCGTTCCCGCCCCTCCCCCACCTGCAGCTGCCCCTCCCCCCGCCGCTGGCGCTGCCGCCCCTCCCCACCCCGGGCGAGAGCTTCGGGGAGGGGGAGGTGGGGGAGGGGCTGGGGGGAGGGGAGGGGGGAGATGAAGGTGAGAGGAGGGGGGAGGGGCAAAGGGGGGGAGGGGCCCAAAAGTGGGTGGGGCTCGGATTTGGGGGGCGGGGCTTAGATTGGGGCAGGGCTTGGATTTGGGGGAGGGGCCTGAATTGGGGCGGGGCTTGGATTTTTGGGGCGGGGCTTGGGTTTGGGGGCGGGGCTTGGATTTGGGGGAGGGGCCTGAGTTGGGGCGGGGCTTGGATTTTGGGGGTGGGGCTTGGATTTGAGGGAGGGGCTTGGTCTTTGGGGGCGGGGCTTAAATTGGGGAGGAGCTTGGGTGTGGGGGCAGAGCTAGGTTTTGGGGGCGGGGCTTGGATTTTGGGGGCGGGGCTTGGATTTGTGGGAGGGGTCCCAAAATGGGGGGAGGGGCCCAAGTTTTGGTGGGGCGGGGTTTATTAATCTAAGCGGGTCCCAAATGAAGGGGGCGGGGCCAACTTTGGGGTCTCTCTCTCACCCCTCCCCCCCTTTCCCCCCCCCAGGTCTCCTCCTGAACGGGCTGGGCGGGGGGGGAGGGGCGGGGCTGCTCCCGGGCTGCCCCCTCCCCCCCCTGCGCCCCTCCCCCCCCCGGCCAGGCCCCCATCCTGATCAGCAACGTCACCGGAGGGGGCGGGGCCGAGCCCGAGCTCCGCCCCCATGGCCCCGCCCCTCCGGCCCCGCCCCCCGCGCGGGCCCCGCCCCCCAGCCAGCCCAGCCCCCCCCTGCGCGAGGAGCACGTGACCTGCGTCCAGAGTGAGTGACGTCATCGCTGATGTCATCGGGGGGGAGGGGCGGGGTGTGATGTCATCGGGGAGCCAAAGTTTGGGGCGATGACGTCACCGGGGAGGGGAATTTTGGGTGGGTGACGTCATTGGGAAGCGAGGGGTCGGGCGTGTGACGTCATCGGGGGGGTGTGGTGATTTGGGGTGGTGATGTCATTGGGGGGGGTGGAGCTTCAGATGATGACATCACCACGAGCTGAAATTTTCGTAGGGATTTTGGGCATTTTTGTGGGAATTTTGGGAATTTCCGTGGAATTTCAGGGACTATCCTGGGAATTTTGGGGGTTTTTGTGAGAATTTTGGTGTTTTCGTGGGAATTTCTGGGATTTTTGTGGCAATTTTGGGAATTTTCGTGGGAGTTTCAGGGACTACCCTGAGAACTTTAGGATTTTTGTGGGAATTTGGAGGATTTTCTAGGAATTTTTGGGATTTTTGTGGGAATTTTTGGGATTTTTGTGGGAATTTTGGGATTTCCTTAGGAATTTTTGGGATTTACATGGGAATTTCTGGATTTTTGTGGGAATTTCAGGGATTTCCATGGGAATTTTTGGGATTGTTGTGGGAATTTCGGGGCACCCGAGGTCTGGGGCTGCGCTGACCTCACCGGGGGAATTTTTCAGGAATTTTGCAGGAATTTTGTGGGGATTTCACGGGAATTTTGTGGGAATTTCAGGGGGATTTTGTGGGGATTTTGTGGGAATTTCAGGGGGGTTTTGTGGGAATTTCAGGTGAATTTTGTGGGAATTTTGTGGGAATTTTGGGTGAATTTTTCAGGAATTTCCAGGGGATTTTATGGGAATTTTGTGGGGATTCCAGGGGATTCTGTGGGAATTTCAGGGGGATTTTGTGGGAATTTCAGGGGAATTTTGTGGGAATTTCAGGGGGATTTTTGTGGGAATTTCAGGGGGATTTTTCAGGAATTTCAGGGGGATTTTTCAGGAATTTCAGGGGAATTTTGTGGAATTTCAGGGAATTTTGTGGGAATTTTGTGGGAATTCAAGGGGAATTTTGTGGGAATTTCAGGGGATTCTGTGGGAATTTCAGGGGGA
The DNA here is from genome assembly GCA_016584745.2 of Phylloscopus trochilus trochilus. Taxonomy (NCBI): domain Eukaryota; kingdom Metazoa; phylum Chordata; class Aves; order Passeriformes; family Phylloscopidae; genus Phylloscopus; species Phylloscopus trochilus. The sequence continues at coordinate 52,210 of WQNJ02000493.1, read as the reverse complement.
TTCTGTGGGAATTTCAGGGGGATTCTGTGGGAATTTTGTGGAGATTTTATGGGAATTTTGTGGGGATTTTGTGGGAATTTCAGGTGAATTTTTCAGGAATTTCAGGGGGCTTTTGTGGGAATTTTGTGGGAATTTCAGGTGAATTTTTCAGGAATTTCAGGGGGATTTTTCAGGAATTTCAGGGGGCTTTTGTGGAATTTTGTGGGAATTTCAGGTGAATTTTTCAGGAATTTCAGGGGAATTTTGTGGGAATTTTATGAGAATTTCAGGTGAATTTTTCAGGAATTTCAGGTGAATTTTCCAGGAATTTCCGGGGGATTTTATGGGAATTCTGTGGGAATTTTTTGGGGATTTTATGGGAATTTCCGGGGGATTTTATGGGAATTCTGTGGCAATTCCAGGCATCCTGGACGAGTTCCTGCAGGCCTACGGGAGCCTGATCCCGGTCAGCGCCGATGAGGTGGTGGAGAAGCTCGAGGACATTTTCCAGCAGGAGTTCAGCACCCCCCAGAGGTGCCGCAGGGGATTCTGGGAATTTCCGGGAATTTTGGGGAATTTCTGGGAATTTTGGGGAATTTTTGGAATTTTTAGGAATTTTTGGGAATTTTGGGGGGTCCTAAAGTGGTTTTGGGGGGGATTTTTATGGGATTTTGAGGTTTTTTAGGGAGTTTGCGGGATGATTTTGTGGGGATTTTGTGGGAATTTTGTTGGTGTTTAGTTGGGAGTTTTGTTGGAATTTTTTTGGAACTTTTTGAGAACCTCGTGGGAATTTTGCAGGAATTTCATGGGAATTTTGTTGGAATTTTACGGGAATTTTGTGGGAATTCTGTGGGAATTTTCTGCGAATTCCACAGGAATTTTGTGGGAATTTTGTTGCAATTTCGTTGGAATTTTATGGGAAGTTCATGGGAAGTTCATGGGAATTTCGCGGAAATTTTGTGAGGATTTTGCGGGAATTTTATGGGAATTTTTTGGGAATTCCATGGGAATTTTGTAGGAATTCTGCAGGAACTTTGTGGAAATTTTGTTGGAATTTTATGGGAATTTTATGGGGATTTTGTGGGAATTTTGTGAGCATTTTATGGGAATTTTTTGGGAATTCTGTGGGAATTTGGGGGGAACTTTGTGGAATTTTGTTGGAATTTTATGGGGATTCTGTGGGGATTCTGTTGGAATTCTGTTGGAATTTTCTGGGACTTCTGTGGGAATTTTGTGGGAATTTTGCGGGAAGCTCGTGGGAATTTTCTGGGGAACTTGGCGGGAATTCCATGGGAATTTGATGGGAATTTCGTGGGAATTTCGTGGAATTTTGTGGGAATTTCACGGGAATTTCAGGGGAATTTCGCAGGAATTTTGGGGAATTTCACGGGAATTTCAGGGGAATTTCGCAGGAATTTTGGGGAATTTCACGGGAATTTCAGGGGAATTTTGGGGAATTCTGGAATTTCCTGGGCCTGACTTGGGAACTGTCCCCGGGGCAGGCGGGGCTCGGTGCAGCAGCTGCTGCAGTCCTACCAGCGCCTGCCGGGAACGCGCTGCTCCGCGGCTTCCGCGTCAGCTACAAGCGCCACGTGCTGACCATGGACGACCTGCAGACGCTCTACGGCCCCAACTGGCTCAACGACCAGGTCCGGGGAGTTTCGGGAATTTTTTGGGGATTTTTTGGGATTTTTTTGGATTTTTTGGGAATTTTTTGGAAGATTTTTTGGATTTTTTGAGATTTTTTGGGAATTTTTTGAGATTTTTGGGGAATTTTTAGGGACTTTTTTTGGGGGATTTTTTTGGAATTTTGAGATTTTCTGGGAATTTTTTGGGAAATTTTTGGAATTTTTTTGGAATTTTTTGGGGATTTTTTTGGAAAGTTTGAGGAATTTTTTAGAATTTTTTGGGGATTTTTTGGGAATTTTTGAGATTTTCTAGGGAATTTTTTGTGAAATTTTGGGATTTTTTTGGAATTTTTTGGGATTTTTTTGGAAATTTTGAGGAATTTTTTAGAATTTTTTGGGGATTTTTTGGGAACTTTTGGTGGGATTTTTTGGAGAATTTTTTAGGAATTTTTTGAGATTTTTTGGGGAACTTTTTGGGAATTTTTGGGGCTTCCGCGTCAGCTACAAGCGCCACGTGCTGACCATGGGACGACCTGCAGACGCTCTACGGCCCCAACTGGCTCAACGACCAGGTCCGGGAACTTTGGGAATTTTTTGGGAATTTTTGGAAATTTTTGGGAATTTTTTGGGAATTTTTTCGGATTTTTTCAGGTTTTTTTTAATTTTTTGGGGATTTTTTTGGGATTTTTGTGGAGTTTTTGGGAATTTTTTGTAATTTTTTGGGGAAATTTTGAGGAATTTTTAATGTTTTTTTGGGATTTTTTTTTGAAGTTTTTGGGACTTATTGGGAATTTTTTTAGGAATTTTTTGTAATTTTTTGAGGAACATTTTGGGATTTTTTGAGGATTTTTTGGAATTTTTTTGATAACTTTTGAGGGTTTTTTGGGAACTTTTTGGAATTTTTTGGGGGGGGGAGTTTTTGGGAACTTTTTTATAAATTTTTTGAGATTTTTTGGGGGTTTGTTGGGAATTTTTGGGGAATTTTTTGGGGGTTCCGCGTCAGCTACAAGCGCCACGTGCTGACCATGGACGACCTGCAGACGCTCTACGGCCCCAACTGGCTCAACGACCAGGTCGGGGGAGTTTCGGGAATTTTTTGGGAATTTTTTGGATTTTTTGGGAATTTTTTTGGAAATTTTTTGGATTTTTTTGGAATTTTTTGGGATTTTTTTGGAATTTTTGGGGAATTTTTGGGAATATTTTGGGATTTTTTTAAATTTTTTTTGGAATTTCGAGGAATTTTTTACGATTTCTTGGGATTTTTTTGAGATTTTTTGGGAAATTTTTGGGGAATTTTTTGGGAACTTTTAAAGGGAATTTTTTTGGAATCTTTTGACGTTTTTTTGGGTATTTTTTGAAATTTTTTTGGAATTCTTTGGGGATTTTGGGGGAATTTTTTGGAATTCTTTGGGGAATGTTTTTGGGAATTTTTAGGGGTTTTTGGGGAATTTTTTTGGAATTTTGCGGAATTTTTTTTGATTTTTTAAGGAACTTTTTTTGGGACTTTTTAGGAATGTTTGGGGATTTTTGGGGGGATTTTTTGGGATTTTTGGAGGAATTTTGTGGTGTTTTGAGGGGGATTTTGGGGGAGAATTTTGGGGGTTTCGGGGCCCCCCAGGTGATTTTTGCCCCCCCCAGGTGATGAACATGTACGGGGACCTGGTGATGGACGCCGTGCCCGACAAGGTGAGCGGGCGGGGGGCGGGGCCCAGGTGTGGTGGGTGTGGCCCAGGTGCGCATGGGCGTGTCCCAGGTGTGGTGGGTGTGGCCCAGGTGTGGTGGGTGTGGCCCAGGTGTGGTGGGTGTGGCCCAGGTGCGCATGGGCGTGTCCCAGGTGTGGTGGGCGTGTCCCAGGTGCACGTGGGCCTGTTCCAGGTGTGCGTGGGCGGGTCCCAGGTGTGTGGTGGGCGTGCCCCAGGTGTGGTGGGCGTGCCCCAGGTGTGTGTAGGCATGTCCCAGGTGTGGTGGGCATGTCCTTGGGTGTGTCCCAGGTGTGGTGGGCATGCCCCAGGTGTGGTGGGCGTGTCCCAGGTGTGTGTGGGCATGCCCCAGGTGTGGTGGGCGTGTCCCAGGTGTGGTGGGCGTGTCCCAGCTGTTGGTGGGCGTGTCCCAGGTGTGTGTGGGCATGTCCCAGCTGTTGATGGGTGTGTCCCAGGTGTAAAGGGCGTGTCCCAGGTCTGGTGATCGTGCTTCAGGTGTGTTGGGTGTGTCCCTGGGCAGGTCCCAGGTGTGCATGGGCGTGTCCCAGGTGTGCGTGGGCGTGTCCCAGGTGTGCGTGGGCGTGTCCCAGGTGTGTGTGGGCGTGTCCCAGGTCTGGTGATCGTGCTTCAGGTGTGTTGGATGTGTCCCTGGGCATGTCCCAGATGTGTGTGGGCGTGCCCCAGGTGTGGTGGGCGTGTCCCAGGTGTGAGTGGACATGTCCCAGGTGTGCATGGGCGTGTCCCAGGTGTGCATGGGCATGTCCCAGGTGTGTGTGGGCGTGTCCCAGGTGTGCATGGGCATGTCCCAGGTGTGTGTGGGCGTGTCTCAGGTGTGAGTGGGCGTGTCCCAGGTGTGTGCAGGCGTGTCCCAGGTGTCTTAGGGCATGTCCCAGGTGTGCATGGGTGAGTCCCAGGTGTGGTGGGCGTGCCCCAGGTGTGGTGGGCGTGCCCCAGGTGTGGTGGGCGTGCCCCAGGTGTGTGTGGGCGTGCCCCAGGTGTGGTGGGTGTGTCCCAGGTGTGGTGGACGTGTCCCAGGTCTGCATGGGTGTGTCCCAGGTGTGGTGGGCGTGTCCCAGGTGTGGTGGGCAGGTCCTTGGGTGTGTCCCAGGTGTGGTGGGCGTGTCCCAAGTGTGGTGGGCGTGCCCCAGGTGCGGTGGGCGTGTCCCAGGTGTGCATGGGCGAATCCCAGGTGTGGTGGGCGTGTCCCAGGTGTGGTGGGCGTGCCCCAGGTGCGGTGGGCGTGTCCCAGGTGAGCCCCTCCCCCTCCCCAGGTGCATTTCTTCAACTCCTTTTTCTACGACAAGCTCCGCACCCGCGGCTACGAGGGCGTCCAGCGCTGGACCAAGAACGTGAGGGGCGGGGCCGGGGGTGGGCGTGGCCTGGCTGGGCTTGATGAGGTGGGCGGGGCTCCAAAGCATTTAAACCCCAGGAGCGGTGTCAGGTGTGGGTGTGGCCACGTGCATGTTAATGAGGAGGGCGTGGCCACTGGCGTTAATGAGGTGGGAGGAGCCTAGGCGTGTTTAAATGGGGTGGGTCACTTTAAATGTGGGCGGGGCCTTTCCAGGCCTCAAGTGGGCGTGGCCCCTTAATTGCCCTGCCCCAAATTCGACTGATTTGGGGTCAATTTGGGGTCGTTTCACAGGGAATTATTTTTCTGGTGGGCGTGGCCTTTTTATGGGCGTGGCCCCAAGTGGGCGTGGCTCCCCAAAGTGGGCGTGGCCTCATTTCCTGTCACCGCCCCTTTTTCTTTGCCCTTTGCACGTTTTTGCCCAATTTTGCCCCTTTTTACCCAATTTCCCCCCGGATTTTTTTTTTCTTTTGTGAGGTGGGCGTGGCTTATCGTGGACACGCCCCTCACTCCCCACCCCAAAAGTGGGCGTGGCCCCTCCTTTAACCCTTTAATCCCCGCCCCTTTTCCCTCAATTTCCTCCCCATTCCCCCGGGGATTTTTTTACCTGGGGGAGGGGTGGAGGGTTGGGCGCAGTGGCGTGGTGGGCGTGGCCTATCATGGACACGCCCCTCACACTCCCCACCCCCAAAGTGGGTGTGGCCTCCTTTCCTATCCCTGCCCCTTTATCTTTGCCGTTTCCACTTTTTTGCCCAATTTCGCCACTTTTTGCCCAATTTCCCCCCTCCGATTTTTTCTTTTTTTTGTGGGTGTGGCCTATTGTGGGCGTGCCCCTCCCACTCCCCACCCCCAAAGTGGGCGTGGCCTCCCTTTAACCCTTTAATCCCCTCCCCATTTCCCTCAATTTCCTCCCAATTTCCCCGGGGATTTTTTTTAACTGGGGGAGGGGTGGGGCACGGCAGCGGGGTGGGCGTGGCTTACCGTGGACACGCCCCTCACTCCCCACCCCAAAAGTGGGCGTGGCCTCCCCTTAACCCTTTAATCCCCGCCCCATTTCCCTCAATTTCCTCCCAATTCCCCCGGGGATTTTTTTTACCTCGTGGGGATGGGACAAAGCGGGGTGGGCGTGGCCTCCCGAGCTGGTGGGCGTGTCCCAGTCGTGGCCCCGCCCCCCCCGGGCAGGTGGACATTTTCGGGAAGGAGCTGCTGCTGATCCCCATCCACCTGGAGGTGCACTGGTCGCTGGTGGCCGTGGACGTGGCGCGCCGCACCATCACCTACTTCGACTCGCAGCGCACGCTCAACCGCCGCTGCCCCAAGGTGGGCGGGGCCTCCAAAGGCCGGGGGGCGTGGCCGCAAAAAACTGGGCGTGGCCACGTTTCATAATCAGGAAGGGGCGGGGCTTAAAGTCGCATCGCTTTGGTTGAAGTTCCTTTGGTTGTGGGATACAAAGGGTTAAATGGGGAGCGGTACGGGGCCCACTGGTGGGCGTGGCCACGCAATGAGTGGGCGTGGCCTAGGTTTCATAATCAGGAAGGGGCGGGGTTTAAGTTTAGGCGAGGTGGTTGCTCAGTTTTGGTGGAATTTCCATTGGTTTTGGGATACAAAGGTTTAAATGGGTCCCAATTGTGGGCGTGGCCACGGAAAAAGTGGGCGTGGCCACGCAAAAGCAGGCGTGGCTTCGGTTTTCTAATCAGGGAGGGGCGGGGTTTAGGTTTAGCCAAGGTGATCGTTTGGTTTTGGTGAAAACGCCTTTGGTTGTGGGGAAAGAAGGGTTAAATGGAAAGGGGTGTGGCCCCAATGGTGGGCGTGGCCAGTAAAAAGTGGGCGTGGCCATGCTTTGTAATCATGAGGGGGCAGGGCTTAAGGTCACTTGGTTTTGGTGGAAATTTATTTGTGGGGAACGAAGGGTTAAATAGGGAGCTGTGTGGGTCCCAATTGTGGGCGTGGCCGCGCCAAAAGTGGGCGTGGCCACATGGAAGTGGGCGTGGCTTGGGTTTTGTAACCAGGAAGGGGCGGGGTTTAAGTTTAGCCGAGGTGGTCACTTCATTTTGCTCAAAAGGAGCTTTGGTTTTGGGGTAGGAAGGGTTAACCGCGGAGGGGTGTGGCTCTCAATTGTGGGCGTGGCCAGTAATAAGTGGGCGTGGCCTCAGTTTTATAATTAGGAGGGGGCGGGGTTTAAGTTTCGCCGAGGTGATCGCTCGGTTTTGGTGGGAATTCCATTGGTTTTGGGATACAAAGGGTTAAATGGGGAGCTGCAGGGGTCCCAAGTGTGGGCGTGGCCACGGGAAAAGTGGGCGTGGCCACACAAAAGCGGGCGTGGCCAAAGCTTGGCAACCAGGAAGGGGCGGGGTTTAAGCTAAGGGGTTAAATGGGAAAAGGCGTGGCTTGCTCGAGGTGGGCGTGGCCATCCAAGATCTGGGCGTGGTCACAGGATAAGGAATTTGTGAGGGGCGGGGCTCAAACCAGCAACAAATTTTAATTTAATTCAATTTAATTTAATTTAATTTAATTTTCCTTAACTTTGCTTCGGGATGGGTTAAATGGGGGGCGTGGCCTCTTGAGAGTGGGTGTGGTCACAAGCTTTGGGGGCGTGGCTAAAAGAAAAGGGGCGTGGCCAAACCTTGAGCACCCAAACCCACCTCTAAAGGGTGTGGGTGTGGCTTTAAGGGGCGTGGCATGGCTGGGCGTGGCTTCAGGTTTTGGGGGCGTGGTTTGGAGGACAGGGCAGGGGCGGGGCTTGCTGTTTGAGGGGCGGGGCTTCCCGTTTGGGGGGCGGGGCTTGCAGGAGGCAGCACGGTGGGTGTGGTTGATGTGACCACGCCCTCCCCTCGCTGACCACGCCCCCTCTGGCCCCGCCCCCAGCACATCTGCCGCTACCTCCAGGCCGAGGCCGACAAGAAGGAGCGGCCGGACTTCCGGGAGGGCTGGAGGGGTGCCTTCAAAATGGTGAGGCCAGGGCCCCGAAACCCCCCAAAAACACCCCAAAAACACCTAAAATCACCCCAAAATCGCCCAAAATCACCCCAAGAAACCCCAAAATCACCCCAAAAAAACCCCAAACCCCCCTAGACGCGCCTAAAATCACCCCAAAAATCCCCAAAGTCACCCCACAAACTCCCAAAATTACCCCAAAAACCCCCAAAATCACCCCGAAAACCCCCAAAATCACCCCAAAATCACCCAAAATCATCCCCAAAACACCCAGAACCAGTCCCAAAACCCCCAAATAACCTTAAAATCACCCTAAAACCACTTCAAAACCTTTAAAACCCTCCAAATTCACTTTAAAAACCCCCAGAATCACCCCAAAAACCTCCAAAATCACCCCCAAAAAACCCAAAATCACCCCAAAAACCCCCGAAATCACCCCAAAACGCCCCAAAATCCCCCCAAAAATCTCCAAAAACCCCCAAAATCACCCTGAAACCCCCCCAAATCACCCCAAAAACCCCCAAAATCACCCAAAATCACTCCAAAACCCGCAGAAACACCCCAAAATTACCCCAAAACCCCCAAAATCACCCTGAAAACCCCCAAAATCACCCCAAAACCCCCCCAAATCACCCCAGAAACACCTAAAATCAGCCCAAAGCCACCCGAAATAATCCCCAAAACCCCCAGAACCACCCCAAAAACCCCCAAATAACCCCAAAATCACCCCAAAAACCCCCAAATAACCCCAAAATCACCCCAAAACCACTTTAAAACCTTTAAAACCCTCCAAATTCACTTTAAAAACCCCCAGATTCACCCCCAAAACCTCCAAAATCACCCCAAAAATCTCCAAAATCACCCCAAAAACTCCCAAAATCACCCCAGAAACCCCCAAAATTACCCCAGAAAAACCTGAAATCAGCCAAAAACCACCCAAAATCACCCCAGAACCCCCCAAAATTACCCCAAAACACCTAAAATCACCCCAAAAATCTGCCCTGGGACATCCAAAAAATCCCAAAAATCCCCCCAAAAATCCTTTCAAATTCCCTGAAACCGCTTTAAAATCCAAACCCAAATCCTTTAAAAGCTCCAAAAAATTCCCTTAAAAATCCCCGAAATAAACTTCAAAAATTCGTCAAAATTCCAAAAAAAATTCCCTTAAAAATCCCAAAAAAATCCCCCCAAAAATCCCTGAAAAATCTCAAAAATATTCCTTAAAAATGTAAAAAAAAAATCTCCAAAAAATCCCCGAATTTGGGTTTTTCCCCCAGAACGTCGCCCGGCAGAACAACGACAGCGACTGCGGCGCCTTCGTGCTGCAGGTGAGGGGGGTTTGGATTTGGGGGGGATTTTTGGGAATTTTTTGGGAGATTTTTGGGAATTTTGGGGGGGGGATTTTGGGGAATTGTGGGGAGGTTTTTTAGGGGAAATTCAGGAATTTTTTTTGGTTTGTTTTTTTTGGTTTTTCCTACCCCAAACTTTTTTTTTTGTGATTTTTTGGTGATTTTTTTTATTAATTTCTTTAATTTTTCCTCATTCCAAATTAATTTTTATTTTGTGATTTTTTTAAAAGTCGTTTTTCTGATTTTCCCCGTTCCCAAATTATTTTTTTCTGATTTTTTTTAATTTGTTTTCCTGACCCTAAATCAATTTTTTTTCTGATTTTTTTTTATTGAATCCTTTAATTTTTCTTGACTCCAAATTAATTCTTTTTTATGATTTTTATTCTTTGTTTTCGGGGGGGTTTTCCAACCCCACATTTTCTTTTCTGCTTTTTTTTCCTTAATTAATTTTTTAAAACATTTTCAAACCCCAAATTCATTCTTTTTATGATTTTTTAACCTTTTTTTTCATTTTTCCCACCTCCAAATTAATTTTTTTCCCTGATTTTTTAATAATTAATTCCTTCGCTCTTTCCCCACCCCAAATTAAATTCTTCCAACATTTCCTGCCCCCAAATTAATTTTTTTTCCTGATTTTTCTTTTTAATAAATTTCTTTCCTTTTTCCCCACCCCAAATTAAATTTTTCAAATATCTCCTGACTCCGAATTAATTTTTTTTGGTGATTTTTATTGATTTTTTTGTCGTTTTTCCACCTCCAAATCAATTTTTATTTGTGATTTTTATTGGATTTTTTTGTCGTTTTTCCACCTCCGAATCGATTTTTTTTTTCTGGTTATTTTTGAAATTGATTTTTTTTTTCTCCCTGACCCCAAAATTCACTTTTTTTTGGGTTTTTTTTCTCTCAGTACTGCAAGTTCCTGGCGCTGGGGCGCCCGTTCAGCTTCACGCAGCAGGACATGCCCCACCTGCGGCGCCTGATGTACAAGGAGCTCTGCCACTGCCAGCTGGCCCTCTGAGAAACCCCAAAAATTTGGGGGGGAAACCCCAAAATATTGAAAAAAACCGAAAATCCCCCAAAACCCCAAAAAACCCCGTGAAAATCCCCCCAAAAAATCAAAAATCCCAAAAAAAACCCGGCGAAAATCCCCCCAAAAAACCCCAAAATTTGGGGAAAAATCCAAAACCCTGAAAAGACACAAAAATCCCCCCAAAACCCCTAAAATCCAAAAAAACCCCCCAAAAATTCGGGGGAAAAGCTCAAAATCCCAAAAAAAAACCCTGAAAATTCCCCCCAAAAACACAAAAATCCCCAAAAAAACCCGGCGAAAATCCCCCCAAAAGCCCCAAAAATTTGGAGAAAAACCCAAAAACCCTGAAAAGACACGAAAATCCTCCCAAAAACCTGAAAATCTCCCCAAAAAGCCCCAAAAAACCCCAAAAGTTTGGGGAGAAACCCCCAAAAAATCCCGAAAAAACCCGAAAATCCCCCTAAAAACACGAAAATCCCCCAAAAAAACGGCCGAAATTCGACGAAGCCGCCTGATGTACGAGGAGCTCTGCCACTGCCAGCTGGCCCTCTGAGAAAACCCCAAAAAATTTGGGGGGAAAACCCCAAAATCCCGAAAAAACCCGAAAATCCCCCCAAAAGACCGAAAATCCCCCCCGAAAAAATCAAGAATCCCCAAAAAAACCCGGCGAAAATCCCCCCAAAAACCCCCAAAATTTGGGGAAAAACCCAAATACTCTGAAAAGTCGCGAAAATCCCCCCAAAAGCCCTAAAATCCCCAAAAACCCCAAAAAATTCGGGGGGAAAAGCTCAAAATCCCCAAAAAAACCCTGAAAATTCCCCCCAAAAAACTCAAAAATCCCCAAAAAACCCCGCGAAAATCCCCCAAAATTTGGGGGGAAACGCCAAAAATTTGGAGGAAAACCCCAAAATCCCAAAAAATCTGAACGTCCCCCAAAACAAACTCCAAAAATTTGGGGGGGAAACCCCAAAATCCAAAAAAACCCCCTGAAAATCCCCCAAAACCTTCTGAAGATCCCCAAAAAAAAACCCCCTAAAACCCATCAAAAATTGATTATTTTGGGGGATTTTTGGGGTGTTTGGGGGTCCCTCGAAATTTGGGTCCCAAATTTCCTGAAAAACCCAAAAACCCCCAAAAAACCCTGAAAGAACCCTCAAAACCCCCCAAAATATGACGAAGCAGCGAAGTTTTGGGGATTAAAATGGGAATTTTGGGGAATTTTTGAGGAAATTTTGGGGAAATTTGGGGGAATTCGGGGTTTTTGGGGCTCCCCCAAAATTTGGGTCCAAAAACCCCAAAAACCTCTCCCCAAATTGACCCCAAATTGACCAAAAATGGATTTTTTGGAAGGAAAATGGGGGAGGGGGGCCCCTGAAAATTCCTAAAAAATCCCAAATTCCCCCCAAATTCCCGGTCCGGGGGTGGGGGATGGGCCCGGGGGGGGGAGGGGTCCCCAAATTTCCCCTCCCCCACCCCCCGGGGCCGGGTTTGATGCCGAGGGCGGGAAAAGAGGGGAAAAAAAAAATGGGAATAAAGAGTGAAAGTGGTGAAAAATCGGGAATTTTGGGGGTTTTTGAGGATTTTGGGGGATTTGGGGGGATTTTTGGGGATTTTTAGGGGAATTATGGGGTACGTTTGGTGTTTTGGGGGAATTTTCAAGATTTTGGGGGAATTTTGGGGGATTTTTGAGGATTTTGGGGGATTTTGGGGATTTTGTGGGATTTTTTGGAGGATTTTGGGGGATTTGGGGGGAATTTTGGGGGATTTTTAGGGGAATTATGGGGTAAGTTTGGTGTTTTGGGGGAATTTTCAGGATTTTGGGGGAATTTTGGGAATTTGGGGGAATTTGGAGGATTTTTGGGCAGATTTGGGGGGATTTTGGGAGATTTTTGGGGATTTTGGGGTAATTTTGGGGATTTTGGGGTAATTTTGGGGATTTTGGGGGATTTTTTTGGAGGATTTTGGGGGATTTTTAGGGGAATTATGGGGTAAATTTGGTGTTTTGGGGGAATTTTCAGGATTTTGGGGGAATTTTGGGAATTTGGGGGAATTTGGAGGATTTTTGGGGAGATTTGGGGGGATTTTGGGGGAATTTTGGGGAAGTTCGGTGGTTTTGGGGGAATTTTGGGGGATTTTTTGGAGGATTTTGGGGGAATTTGGGGGTTTTTTGGGGGGAATTTGGGCGATTTGAGGGGATTTTGGGGGGAATTTTGGGGGAAGTTTGGTGTTTTGGGGGAATTTTGGGGATTTTGGGGAATTTTAGGGAATTTGGGAGGGGGGTTGGGTGGGGGAGGGGCCGGGGGGGACATTTTTGGGTTTTTGGGGGGGGGGGTCCAGGGGTGATTTGGGGACATTTTGGGGGGGGAATTTGGGACGTTTTGGGGTGGGGGAGGGGTCCGGGGGACACCTGGGGGGGTTTGGGGTCATTCGGGGCCGTTTTTGGGGCATTTTTGGGACATTTCGGGGCCGGTTGGGGGAGGGGCGGCCGAACCCTCCCCCCCCCCGCTTCCCCCCACGTGGTTCGCTCCGGCCACGCCCCTTCCGCGCTTTGGCCACGCCCCCTCCTCGCCTGTGTGAATGGGCGCTCGTAGGAGGCGGGGCTTCTAAACACCGACCAATCAGCGCGCGGAATGGGCGCGGCTTGATGACAGCAGCCAATCAGAGAGCGGCGTGGGCGCGGTTCAGGCGGATCGGACCAATCGGGGCGCGGGGGGGGCGCGGCCCGGGCCCTTCTTAAGGCGGCGGCGGGCGGGGGGGGGCCCTGAGCGCGGCCCGGAGATGTCGGCGAGTCACGACAGTCGGTGCGATAGCGGCGGGGAGAGGGCAGGGGCGGCCATGGGGGTCGGGGAGGGCGCAGCGACCCCCGCCCGAGGGGAGGAGGGGGGCGCGGGCCGCGGTCTCGCGTTCCCGCCGCGCTTTTCTCTGGGGACCCGCCCGGGATCTTTCTCTTTTCCCTTTCATTTCCTGCCCTTCCGCTTTCCCCGCTGTTCCCCGCGCGGTTTCTCCCGGTTTCCCGCGGGTTTTTCCCGGTTTTCCGCCGGTTTTTTCCCGGTTTTTTTTTTTTTTCCTTCCCGGTTCCCTCCCTTCCCCCCCCTCCCCCGCCCACGTGGTGGCGCCGCGCGCGCCTCCATTGTCCCGGCGTGCGCGGTGACGTCACGGCCGGCGTGAGCGCCGATTGGTTGGTCCGGGAAGGAAAGAAGCCGGAAGTGGGCGCGGCTTTCGCCCTGAGGGAACTTCCGGTGGCGCCGCGTGGTCGGAGGGGGGGAGGGGTCGGGACCTTTTCCGGTCACGTGGGAGGGAGGGAAAAAGGCGCGGGAATGTCGCGATACGGCGGCGGTGACGTCACGACACGGCCGCGATGACGTCATGGTGTCGCCTCTGACAGATCCCGCGAGAGCGGCCCCGAGGGGATGGAGCCGGACGGGGTCATCGAGGTCAGAGACTGGGATGGACTGGGATGGGCTGGGATTGAACTGGGATGGGCTGGGATGGACTGGGGAGGACTGGGATGGACTGGGAGGGACTGGGATGGACTGGGATGGGACTGGGATGGACTGGGAAGGGACGGAGTTGGACTGGGAGGGGCACTGGGCTTTACTGGGGTGACTGGGCGGTCAGTCCAGTCCTCCCAGTAAGGTCTGGTCTCCTCCCAGTATGAGCTGAGCCCCTCCCAGTTGGACTGAGACCTGTCCCAGTTCATCCCAGTTTGGCTCAGGGCATTCCCAGTATGGGTTGGGTCAGAGTGGGGTGGACTGGGAACAGAACTGGGATGGACTGGGAGGGGTTGGAACCAGACTGGGATGGACTGGGAGGGGTCCAAACCAAACTGGGATGGACTGGGAGGGTTTTAAGCCAAACTGGGATGAACTGGGAGGGGTTGGAGATAAACTGGGATAGACTGGGAGTGGTCCAGTCAAAACTGGGATGGACTGGGAGGGGTTGGAGCCAAACTGGGATGGATTGGGAGGGGTTGGAGCCAAACTGGGATGAACTGGGAGGGGTCCAATCCAAACTGGGATGGACTGGGAGGGGTTAGAGTTAAACTGGGATGGACTGGGAGGGGTTGGAGTTAAACTGGGATGGACTGGGAGGGGTTGGAGTTAAACTGGGATGAACTGGGAGGGGTTTAAACCAAACTGGGATGGACTGGGAGGGGTTGGAGCCAAACTGGGATGGACTGGGAGGAGTCCAGAGTGAACTGGGATGGACTGGGAGGGGTTGGAGCCGGACTGGGATGGGCTGGAGCTAAACTGGGATGAACTGGGAGGGGTTGGAGTCAAACTGGGATGGACTGGGAGGGGTACAAAGTGAACTGGGATGGACTGGGAGGGGTTGGAGCCGGACTGGGATGAACTGGGAGGGGTTGGAGTTGGACTGGGAGGCGTCCAAAGCGAACTGGTCAGACTGGGCCAGCCCCTCATCCTTACTGGGATTGGGCGGGGCCGCGCTGTACCGGTTTGTACCGGTCTGTACTGGTCCTTACTGGTCTGTACTGGTCCGTACTGGTGCAGAGCAACTGGCACGAGGTGGTGGACAGCTTTGACGAGATGAACCTGTCGGAGGCGCTGCTGCGCGGGATCTACGCCTACGGCTTCGAGAAACCCTCGGCCATCCAGCAGAGAGCGATTCTACCCTGTATCAAAGGTAAACTCACCTGGGAACACCTGGGAACACCTGGGAACACCTGGGCAGGTGTGAGGGACCTGCCTAAGTACAGCCCAGTATAACCCAGTACAGCCCCAGTGCCCCCAGTACAGCCTACGGCTTCGAGAAACCCTCGGCCATCCAGCAGAGGGCAATTCTACCTTGTATCAAAGGTAAACTCACCTGGGAACACCTGGGCAGGTGTGTGGGACCTGCCCCAGTACAGCCCAGTATAACCCAGTACAGCCCAGTATAACCCAGTATAACCCAGTACAGCCTACGGCTTCGAGAAACCCTCGGCCATCCAGCAGAGAGCGATCCTGCCCTGTATCAAAGGTAAACTCACCTGGACAGGTGTGCTCAGGTGTGTGCCATCCTGCCCCAGTACAGACCAGTATAGACCAGTACAGCCCCAGTGCCCCCAGTACAGCCTACGGCTTCGAGAAACCCTCGGCCATCCAGCAGAGAGCGATTCTGCCCTGCATCAAAGGTAAAACTCACCTGGGAACACCTGGGAACACCTGGGCAGGTGTGTGCAGTATAGCCCAGTATAGCCCAGTATAGACCAGTATAACCCAGTACAGCCTACGGCTTCGAGAAACCCTCGGCCATCCAGCAGAGGGCGATCCTGCCCTGCATCAAAGGTAAACTCACCTGGGAACACCTGGGAACACCTGGGCAGGTGTGTCAGTTCATCCCAGTACAGCCCAGTATAACCCAGTACAGCCTACGGCTTCGAGAAACCCTCGGCCATCCAGCAGAGAGCGATCCTGCCCTGCATCAAAGGTAAACTCACCTGGACAGGTGTGTGCAGTGTAACCCAGCATAGACCAGTATAACCCAGCATAGACCAGTATAACCCAGTATAGACCAGTATAACCCAGTATAGACCAGTACAGCCTACGGCTTCGAGAAACCCTCGGCCATCCAGCAGAGAGCGATTCTGCCCTGCATCAAAGGTAAAACTCACCTGGACAGGTGTGCTCAGGTGTGCTCAGGTGTGTTAGACCTGCCCCAGTACAGACCAGTATAACCCAGTATAACCCAGTACAGCCTACGGCTTCGAGAAACCCTCGGCCATCCAGCAGAGAGCGATTCTGCCCTGCATCAAAGGTAAACTCACCTGAGCTCACCTGGACAGGTGTGTGGGACCTGCCCCAGTATAACCCAGTACAGCCCAGTATAGACCAGTACAGCCCCAGTGCCCCCAGTACAGCCTACGGCTTCGAGAAACCCTCGGCCATCCAGCAGAGAGCGATTCTACCTTGTATCAAAGGTAAACTCACCTGGGAACACCTGGGAACACCTGGGCAGGTGTGTCAGTTCATCCCAGTACAGCCCAGTATAGACCAGTATAACCCAGTACAGCCTACGGCTTCGAGAAACCCTCGGCCATCCAGCAGAGAGCGATTCTGCCCTGCATCAAAGGTAAACTCACCTGGACAGGTGTGCTCAGGTGTGCTCAGGTGTGTTAGACCTGCCCCAGTACAGCCCAGTATAACCCAGTATAACCCAGTATAGACCAGTATAACCCAGTATAACCCAGTACAGCCTACAGCTTTGAGAAACCCTCGGCCATCCAGCAGAGAGCAATTCTACCTTGTATCAAAGGTGAGAGCTAGCCTGGACAGGTGTGCTCAGGTGTGTGGGACCTGTCCCAGTACAGCCCAGTATAACCCAGTACAGCCTACGGCTTCGAGAAACCCTCGGCCATCCAGCAGAGAGCGATCCTGCCCTGCATCAAAGGTAAACTCACCTGGGAACACCTGAGCTCACCTGGACAGGTGTGTGCAGTATAAACCAGTGCAGCCCCAGTGCTGCCGGTCTGTTCCAGTTCATCCCAGAGCTCACCTGTCGCACACCTGTGAGTGTGTTCACACACCTGTGACTCACACACCTGTGTGTGCATTCACACACCTGTGACTCACACCTGTCACACACCTGTGTGTGCCTTCACACACCTGTGACTCACACCTGTGTGTGCATTCACACACCTGTGACTCACACCTGTGTGTGCATTCACACACCTGGAACTCACACCTGTCACACACCTGTGAGTGCGTTCACACACCTGTGACTCACACCTGTCACACACCTGTGAGTGCATTCACACACCTGGAACTCACACACCTGTCACACACCTGTGTGTGCGTTCACACACTTGCAACTCACACACCTGTCACTGACACACCTGTGCACACCTGTAACACACCTGTCTGTCTCCCCCCAGGCTATGACGTCATCGCGCAGGCGCAGTCGGGCACAGGTGGCACACACACACACCTGTCACTGACACACCTGTAACACACCTGTCTCTCCGCAGGCTATGACGTCATCGCGCAGGCGCAGTCGGGCACAGGTGACACACCTGTCACTGACACACCTGTGTTTACCTGTCTGTCTCCCTTAGGCTATGACGTCATCGCGCAGGCGCAGTCGGGCACAGGTGGCACACAGACACCTGTACACACACACACACCTGTCACTGACACACCTGTCTGTCTCTCCGCAGGCTATGACGTCATCGCGCAGGCGCAGTCGGGCACAGGTGACACACCTGTCACTGACACACCTGTCTGTTTACCTGTCTGTCCGCAGGCTATGACGTCATGGCGCAGGCGCAGTCGGGCACAGGTGACACACCTGTCACTGACACACCTGTCACTGACACACCTGTCACTGACACACCTGTCTGTTTACCTATCCCCCCAGGCTATGACGTCATCGCGCAGGCGCAGTCGGGCACAGGTGACGCACACACACACCTGTGACACACACACACCTGTCACTGACACACCTGTCTGTTTACCTGTCCGCAGGCTATGACGTCATCGCGCAGGCGCAGTCGGGCACAGGTAAAACCGCCACCTTCGCCATCTCCATCCTGCAGCAGGTGGAGCTGGAGCTCAAGGCCACGCAGGCGCTGGTGCTGGCGCCCACCCGCGAGCTGGCCCAGCAGGTACCAGTACAGACCAGTATAAACCAGTATGGACCGGGCTGGGGGGGGGGTTGGACCGGTATGGACCAGTACAGACCAGTATGGACCAGTATGGACCGGGCTGGGGGGGGTTGGACCAGTATGGACCAGTACAGACCAGTATAAACCAGTATGGACCGGGCTGGGGGGGGGGGGGGGGGTTGGACCAGTACAGACCAGTACGGACTGGGCTGGGGGGGGGTTGGACCAGTATGGACCAGTATAAACCAGTACGGACCGGGCTGGGGGGGGTTGGACCAGTACGGACCAGTATGGACTGGTTTGGAGGGGGTTGGACTAGTATAGACCAGTATGAACCAGTATAACCCAGTTAGTCCTAGTCAGTCCCAGTCAGTCCCAGTACAAACCGGTACAACCCAGTCAGTCCTAGTATATCCCAGTACAAACCAGTATAAACTAGTCAGTCCTAGTCCAAACCAGTATAAACCGGTATAACCCAGTCCTAGCGAGTCCAGACCAGTTTAAACCAGTCCAAACCAGTAGAACCCAGTTCAAGTGCATGCTGACCAGTTTAAACCAGTGCAAACCAGTATACCCCAGTCCATCCCAGTCCAAACCAGTATACCCTAGTCAGTCCCAGTCCAAACCAGTGTAACCCACTCAGTCCCAGTCCATCCCAGTCCAAACCAGTATAACCCAGTCAGTCTCAGTACAAACCAGTATACCCCAGTCAGTCCCAGTCCAAACCAGTACAAACCAGTACAAACCAGTCCAAACCAGTCCATCCCAGTCCAAACCAGTATACCCCAGTCAGTCCCAGTTCCTCCCAGTCCAAACCAGTACAAACCAGTACAAACCAGTCCAAACCAGTACAAACCAGTTCCCCCCGTCCCCCGCCGCCTGGGCAGGGCGGGGCCCGCTGGCCCCGGTCCCGAATCCGGCGGGGGCAGAGCAGCAGCTCCCAGTTCATCCCAGTCCCGACCAGTGCCCGGACTGGTTCATACCTGGGGCACACCTGGGCGCCGTGACGTCAGCGGTGATGTCATTGGTGACGTCAGCAGTGACGTCATTGCCCCACGGGGGGTGGGAAAAGGGGGAAATTCTGGGGTTTTGGGGTTTTTTGGGGGGAATTTTGGGGTTTTTGGGACATTTTTGGGGGGTTTTTTTGGGTTTTTTTGGGTTTTGGGGATTAATTTTTGGGGTTTTCGGGGATTTTTTTGGGGTTTTTTGGGGGTTTGGTGTTTGGGTTTTGGGGGTTTTTTGAGGTTTTTTTGGGGTTTTTGAAATTTTAATTTTTGGGGTTTTAGGGTTTTTGGGGTTTTTTTGGGTTTTTTAGGGGTTTCGGGGGGGGTTGGGTGTTTGGGGTTTTTTGGGGTTGGCTTTGAGGGTTTGATTTTTGGGTTTTGGGTTTTTTTTCGTTTCTTTGGGAGTTTTTTTGGGTTTTGTAAGGGTTTCTAAGGGGGTTTGGGGTTGGGATTTTGGGTTTTTTTGGGGATTTTGGGGTTTTTTGGGGATTTTTTCGGGGATTTTGGTAGAGTTTGGTTGTTTTTTTTAGGTTTGATTTTTGGGATTTTTAATGGGATTCAGGTGGGGATTTGGGGATTTTTAATGGGGTTTGAGTGGCATTTTGGGGTTTTTTAATGGGATTTGGGGGTTTTTAATCAGATTCAGGTGGGAATTTTGGGGTTTTTAATGGGATTTGAGTGGGAGTTATGGGGTTTTTAGTGAAATTCGGGTGAAGATTTTGGGGTTTTAATGGGAATTCCGGTGGGAATTTAAAGGGTTTGGGTGGGATTCAGGTGGGGATTTGGGGGTTTTGAGTGGGATTTGAGTGGGATTTGGGGGTTTTTAGTGGGATTTAGGGGGGGATTTGGGAGTTTTTAATCAGATTCAGGTGGGGATTTGGGGTTTTTAATGGAACTTAAGTGGGATTTTGGGATTTTTATGGGATTTGAGTGGGAGTTTTGGGGTTTTTAATGGGATTTGAGTGGGATTTGGGTTTTTAATGGGATTTGAGTGGAATTTTGGGTTTTTTAATGGGATTTGAGTGGGATTTGGGGTTTTTTTAATGGGATTTGAGTGGGACTTAGGGGTTTTGAGTGGAATTTGGAGGTTTTTAGTGTGATTTTGGGTTTTTTTAATGGGTTTTGAGTGGGATTTGGGGGTTTTTAATGGCACTCAGCTGGGGATTTGGGGGTTTCCTGGCGCGGTGATGTCACCAATGACGTCACTGATGACGTCCCCGCTGCCCCCTTAGATCCAGAAGGTGGTGACAGCGCCTGGGGCTCAGAAATGGGGACTTTTAATGAGATTTTGGGGTTTTTAGTGGGATTTAGGGGTTTCTAATAGGACTCAGCTGGGGATTTGGGGTTTTTAGTGGGATTGGAGTGGAAATTTGGGGTTTTTAATGGGATTCAGGTGGGGATTTGTGGGTTTTAATGGAACTTAAGTGGGATTTGGGGTTTTTTAATGGGATTTGAGTAGAGCTTGGGGTTTTTAATGGGATTTGAGTGGGATTTTGGGGTTTTCAGCTGGATTTTGGGGTTTTTTTAATGGGTTTTGAGTGGGATTTGGGGGTTTTTAATGGCACTCAGCTGGGGATTTGGGGGTTTCCTGGCGCGGTGACGTCACTGATGATGTCACTGATGACGTCACCGATGACGTCACTGCCACCCCCTTAGATCCAGAAGGTGGTGATGGCCCTGGGGGATTACATGGGGGCCTCGTGCCACGCCTGCATCGGCGGCACCAACGTCCGCGCCGAGGTGCAGAAGCTGCAGCTGGAGGCGCCGCACGTGGTGGTGGGGACCCCGGGCCGCGTCTTCGACATGCTCAACCGCCGCTACCTGTGTGAGTGAGCCCGAAAACCCCGAAATTCACCCCAAAAATGGAACCAGCGACCCTGAAAACCCCAAAAAACCACCCTGGGATACCAAAAAATGGCTTAAAAATGAGAGAAAATGGCTCAGAATTGGCACTGGGGTGGCTCAACCGCCGCTACCTGTGTGAGTGAGCCCCGAAATCCCGAAATTCACCCCAAAAATGGGACCAGGGACCCCAAAAACCCTAAAATTCACTCCAAATTTGGGATCTGCAGCCCCGAAAACCCCAAAAAAACACCCTGGGATACCCAAAAATGTCTTAGAAATGAGATAAAATGGCTCAGAATTGACACTGGGGTGGCTCAACCGCTGCTACCTGTGTGAGTGAGCCCCAAATTGGGGGAATTCACCCCAAAAATGGAACCAGGGACCCCGAAAACCCCAAAATTCACCCCAAAATTGGGATCTGCACCCCTGAAAACCCCAAAAAAACACCCTGGGGCACCCAAAAATGGCTTAAAAATGAGATGGAATGGTTCAGAATTGGCACTGGGGTGGCTCAACTGTAGGTACCTGTGTGAGTGAGCCCCAAATTGGGGGAATTCACCCCAAAATCGGGATCTGCAGCCCCAAAAACCCCTAAAAACCACCCTGGGATACCCAAAAACGGCTTAAAAATGTGATGGAATGGCTCAGAATTGACACTGGGGTGGCTCAACCGCCACTACCTGTGTGAGTGAGCCCCAAATTGGGGGAATTCAACCCAAAATCGGGATCTGCACCCCCGAAAACTCCAAAATTCACCCCAAAAATGGAACCAGGGACCCCGAAAACCCCTAAAAACCACCCTGGGATACCCAAAAATGGCTTAAAAATGAGATAAAATGGCTCAGAATTGGCACTGGGGTGGCTCAACCGCCGGTACCTGTGTGAGTGAGCCCGAAACCCCGAAATTCACCCCAAAAATGGGACCAGGAACCCCGAAAAACCCAAAATTCTCCCCAAATTTGGGATCTGCAGCCCCAAAAACCCCTAAAAACCACCCTGAGATACCCAAAAATGGCAGAAATGAGAGAAAAAACGGCTTTAAAATGAGATAAAATAACTCAAAGTTGAAACTGGGGTTGCTCAACTGCAGGTAGCTGTGTGAGTGAGCCCGAAATTGGGGGAATTCACCCCAAAAATGGGACCAGGGACCCCAAAAACCCCAAAATTCACCCCAAAAACGGCACCAGCCACCCCAAAAACCCTAAATACCACCCTGGGATACCAAAAAATGGCAGAAATGGGAGGAAAAACACCTTAAAAATGAGATAAAACAACTCAAAGTTGGAACTGGGGTTGCTCAACTGCATGAGTGAACCCAAAAACCCCAAAAATCACCCCAAAAACGAAACCAGGGACCCGAAAAACCCCAAAAATGGAACCAGGGACCCTGAAAACCTCTAAAAACCACCCTGGGGTCCCCAAAAACGGGAGGAAAAACGATTTAAAAATGAGAAAAAATAACTCAAAGCGTTGACTAAGGTTGCTCAACTGTGTGAGTGAACCCAAAAATTCCAAAATTCACCCCAAAAACGGGACCAGGGAGCCCAAAAACCCCAAAATTCACCCCAAAGACTGAACCAGGGAGCCCAAAAACCCCCAGGAATGAAGAAAAAAACCTCCAAGAAATGGGTTCAAAATGGCCAGGAATGGGTTAAAAAAGCCAGAATTTGGGTTAAAAAAGCCGAAATTTGGGTTAAAAAGACCAGAATTGGGTTAAAAAAGCCAGAATTGGGTTAAAAAGGCCCGAATTTGGTTAAAAAGGCCAGAATTTGGGTTAAAAAAGCCCGAATTTGGGTTAAAAAAGCCAGAATTTGGGTAAAAAATGGTCAGGAATGGGTTAAAAAAACCCGAATTTGGGGTAAAAAGGCCGGAATTGGGTTAAAAAAGCCAGAATTTGGGTTAAAAAAAGCCAGAACTTGGGTTCAAAAGGCCCGAATTTGGGTTCAAAAGGCCCGAATTTGGGTTAAAAAAGCCAGAATTTAGGTTAAAAATGGTCAGGAATGGGTTAAAAAAGCCGGAATTTGGGTTAAAAAAGCCGGAATTTGGTTCCAAAGGCCGGATTTTGGGTTAAATTTGGGGGTTTTTGGCCCCCGGTGATGAGCTGCGTGTCACCTGACCCCGGGCGCGGCTCCCGGCCCCGCGTCCTGCCCGGCCCCGAGCCCCGGCCCGGGGGCTGATCAGCGCCACAACTGAGGGGGGACCCAAAAACACCCAAATTCAGCCCAAAATCTGGCTTGGAACCCAAATTCACCCAAAAATCCAGCTTGGAACCCAAAATAACCCAAAATTCACCCCAAAATCTGGCTTGGAACCCGAAATAACCCAAAATTCACCCAAAAAGTCTGGCTTGGAACCCGAAATAACCCAAAATTCTGGCTTGGAAACCCAAAAAACCTTAAAATTCTGGTTTGAACACCCAAAATAACCCCAAATTCACCCCAAAATTCTGGCTTGGAACCCAAAATAACCCCAAATTCTGGCCTGGAACCCAAAATGGACCCAAAATTCTGGCTTGGACCCAAAATAACCCAAAATTCACCCAAAAATTGTGGCTTGGAACCCAAAATAACCTCAAATTCTGGCTTAGAACCCAAAATATCCCCAAAATCTGGCTTGGAATCCAAAATGGACCCAAAATTCAAAATAACCCCAAATTCACCCCAAAATTCTGGCTTGGAACCAAAAATATCCCAAAATTCTGGCTTGGACTTCAAAATGGACCCAAAATTCTGGCTTGGACCCGAAATAACCCAAAATTCACCCAAAAATTCTGGCTTGGAAGCCAAAATGGACCCAAAATTCAAAATAACCCCAAATTCACCCCAAAATCCACCTGGAAACCCCAAAATCCCTCAAATCCACCCCAAAATCCACCCTAAAATCCCCAAAACTGACCCCAAAATCCACCTGGAAACCCCAAAATCCCCCAAATCCCCCCCAAATTCCCCCAAATCCACCCCAAAATCCCCCCTAAAATCCCCTAAACTGACCCCAAAATCCCCAAATCCACCCCAAAATCCCCCAAATCCCCCCCAGAATCCCCCAAATCCACCCCAAAATCCACCTGGAAACCCCAAAATCCCCAAAATCCCCCCCAAAATCCACCTGGAAACTCCAAAATCCCCCAAACCCACCCCAAAATCCCCCCTAAAATCCCCTGAACTGACCCCAAAATCCCCAAAACCAACCCCAAAAATCCCAATTTCCCCCCCAAAACCCCCCAGATTCCCCCTCAGGACCCCCCCGACCCCGTTAAATTTGGGATTTTTCCCGAATTCCCCTTTTTTAGCCCCGAAATTCATCAAGATGTTCGTGCTGGACGAGGCCGATGAGATGCTGAGCCGGGGCTTCAAGGACCAGATCTACGACATCTTCCAGAAGCTGAGCGGGAACACGCAGGTGGGGAAACCCCAAATCGCCCCAGAATCGCCCCCCAAAAAATCCCAAATTTGGGGGAAAAAAAAAAACGCGAAAAAACCCCCCAAAAATGACCCAAAACTCGAGGATTTTGGTAAAAAAAAATTCCAAAATGAAAATTCGGGAGGAGCGCAGCACCCCCTGGTGGCCGTGGTGGGTAAGGGATTTTGGGGGAAAATTTGGGGGATTTTTGGGATTTTTTTGGGAATTTGAGGGGTTTTTGGGGTGGGAGAAGTCTGGGGATTATGGAGGTGATTGGGGAAAAAAAAAACCAAAAAAACCCCAAAATTTACCCCAAAACTCGAGGATTTTGGTAAAAAAATCCCAAAAAAAACAACCACGGGAGATGCGCAGCACCCCCTGGTGGCCGCGGCGGGTAAGGGCGTTTGGGGGGAATTTTGGGGGATTTTTTGGGATTTTTTTGGGAATTTTGGGGTTTTTGGGGTGGGAGAAGTCTGGGGATTATGGAGGTTATTTGGGGGAAAAAAAAAACACCAAAAAACCCCGAAAAATTACCCAAAACTCGAGGATTTTGGTAAAAAAAATTCCAAAATAAAAATCCGGGAGGAGCACAGCACCCCCTGGTGGCCGCGGTGGGTAAGGGCGATTGGGGGAATTTGGGGGGATTTTTTGGGGTTTTTGGGAATTTTTTGGGGTTCTAAAAACCTGGGGATTATGGAGGTGATTTGGAAAAAAAAAAAAAAAAAAAAAAAAAAAAAAAAAAAAAAAAAAAAATGACCCAAAATTTGAGGATTTCCTAGAAAAAAAGCTCAAAAACAAGAAGTGCAGCAGCCCCTGGTGGCCGCGGTGGGTAAGGGCGTTTGGGGGAATTTTGGGGGTTTTTTTGGGGAATTTTTGGGGTTTTTTGGGGTTGGGAAGGTCTCAGGAAATATGAGGAATTTTGGGGTCATTTGGGGAAAAAAACAAATCCCCAAAAACCCCAAAATGATCCCAAAACTCGAGGATTTGGTAAAAAAAAAAATCATGAAAAAAGAAGCGCAGCACCCCCTGGTGGCCGCGGTGGGTAAGGGCAATTGGGGGAGTTTTGGGGGAGTTTTTGGGAATTTTTTTGGGAATTTTGGAGGGTTTTTGGGGTGGGAGAAGTCTGGGGATTATGGAGGTGATTTGGGGGAAAAAAAAAACCAGAAATGACCCCAAGAATCGAGGATTTGGTAAAAAAAAATCCTCAAAAGAGGAAGCGCAGCACCCCCTGGTGGCCGCGGTGGGTAAGGGCGTTTGGGGGAATTTTGGGGGAGTTTTTGGGAATTTTTTGGGGTTTTTGGGAATTTTTTGGGGTTGGGAAGGTCTCAGGAAATCTGGGCAGTTCGGGTGTTTTAGGGGATTTTAAAGGGGGGAATTTGGGGATTTTTTTTGGGAATTTTCGAAGTGGGATCTGGGAAAAAAAAAATTGGGATTTTAAAGGGGGGGATTTGGGGATTTTGGGCAGGGAATTTTGGGATCCCAATCCCATTTTTTGGGTCCCTGACCCAGTTTTTGGGTCCCTTTCCCCCTTTTTGGGTGTCCCAATCTCATTTTTGGGTCCCTGACCCCATTTTTCGGGTCCCAATCCCATTTCTCGGATCCATTTCCCTGATTTTTGGGTCCCAACCCCATTTTTCGTGTCCCTTTCCCCATTTTTTGGCTCCCTTTTCCGATATTTGGGGTCCCTGACCCCATTTTTTGGGTCCCTGACCCTGTTTTTTTGGGCCCAGACCCATTCCCGTTTTTCGGGTCCCTTTCCCCATTTTTTAGGTCCCTTTCCCCAACTTTTGGGGTCCCTGACCCCATTTTTCGGGTCCCAATCCCATTTTTTGGGTCCCTTTCCTGATTTTCTGTGCCCCTGACCCCGTTTTTTGGGTGTCCCAATCTCATTTTTTGGGTCCCTTTCCCCAATTTTTGATGTCCCAACCCCATTTTTCATGTCCTTGACCCCGTTTTCAGGTCCCTGACCCCGTTTTTCGTGTCCCTTTCCCCATTTTTCGTGTCCCTGACCCCGTTTTTTGGCTCCCTTTCCCCATTTTCCGTGCCCCTGACCCCATTTTTCGGGTGTCCCAATCTCATTTTTGGCTCCCTTTCCCCATTTTCCGTGTCCCTGACCCCGTTTTTTGGGTCCTTTTCCCCGTTTTTTGGGTCCCTGACCCCATTTTTGGGGTCCCTGACCCCATTTTTTGGCTCCCTTTCCCCATTTTCCGTGCCCCTGACCCCGTTTTTCGTGTCCCTGACCCCGTTTTTCGGGTCCCTTTCCCCATTTTCCGTGCCCCTGACCCCGTTTTTGGGTGTCCCAATCTCATTTTTGGCTCCCTTTCCCGATTTTTGGGGTCCCTGACCCCGTTTTTGGGGTCCCTGACCCCGTTTTCCGTGTCTCCCCCCAGGTGGTGCTGCTGTCGGCCACGATGCCGCTGGACGTGCTGGAGGTGACCAAGAAGTTCATGCGGGACCCGATCCGGATCCTGGTGAAGAAGGAGGAGCTGACGCTGGAGGGGATCCGGCAGTTCTACATCAACGTCGAGAGGGAGGTGGGAATCTGGGAATTTCTGGGAATTCCGGAATTTTCCGGGAATTCCGGGGCCTTGGGGGCCGTTTGGGGTCTGGTTTGGTGCGATTTGGGGTGGTTTTGGTTCAATTTTGGGTGATTTTTGTTCAATTCCGGGTGATTTCTGTTCAGTTTGGGGTGATTTTAGAAGGCTTTGTGTCCATTTGGGGTCATTTTGGTTCAATTTGGGGTCATTTTGGTTTAATTTGGGGTCATTTTTATTCGGTTTTAGATAATTTTTGTTTCATTTGAGGTGATTTTAGGGGGTTTTGTGTCCGTTTTGGGTCGTTTCGGTGCAATTTGGGGTGGTTTTGGTTCAATTTTGGGTGATTTTTGTTCAATTCTGGGTGATTTCTGTTCAGTTTGGGGAGAGTTTTACGGGGTTTTGTGTCCATTTTGGGTCATTTTGGTTCAATTTGGGGTCATTTTTATTGGGTTTTAGATAATTTTTGTTTCGTTTGAGGTGATTTTAGGAGGTTTTGTGTCCGTTTTGTGTCGTTTTGGGGCTTTTTGGGGTGTTTTGGGGATATTTTGGGGCCATTTTTGGGGTGTTCTGGGGCTGTTTGGGGCCATTTTGGGACATTTGGGGGCGTTTTGGGGCTGTTTAGGGTCGTTTTGGGGCTCTTTGGGGCCATTTTTGGGGTGTTGTTGGGGTTTTTTGGGTCATTTTGGGGTTGTTTTTGGGGGATATTTTGGGCCGTTTTTGGGGCTGGTTTTGGATTTTGGGGCCATTTTGGGGCTGGTTTTAGGCCGTTTTGGGGGATATTTTGGGGTGTTTCGGGTCATTTTGGGATGTTTTGGGTCATTTTTGGGCTCTGGGGCAGATTTTGGAGCGTTTTGGGGCTCTTTATATCATTTTTGGGGTATTTTGGGGCCATTTTTGGGTCGTTTTGGGGCCGTTTGGGGACGGTTTTGGGGTATTAAGGGGTTATTTTTGGGTGTTTTGGGGCCATTTTGGGTCATTTTGGGGCCGTTTTTGGGCTGGTTTGGGTGAGTTTTGGGTCCCTCCCCCCTGCCCCTCCCCCTCCCCGCCCCTCCCCCCCGCATGGCCTCAGGATTTGTGGGGCGGCCCCGTGGCCCCCCCGCAGTGACCCCATGCCAGAGTGACCCCCCCGGACCATGGGCCGCCCCTCCCCCCCCGTGGGGCCGGCCCCTGAGCGGGGGGGACAGAGGGTGGGTGGGGGAGGGGCACCGGGGGGGGGTTGGGGTCACCTGGGGTCAGTGCTGGGCACTTTGGGGTCACTTGGGGTCAGTCCTGGGTTGAATTTGGGTCGGTTTGGGTCACTCAGGGGTCATTCGGGGTCACTCAGTGGTCACTTAGGGTTACTTAGGGGTCACTCAGTGGTCACTCAGTGGTCACTCAGGGTCACTCAGGGGTCACTTAGGGTTACTTAGGGGTCACTCAGTGGTCACTCCGGTCACTAAAGGTCACTTGGGTTACTCAGGGTCACTCAGGGGTTACTTAGGGGTCATTCAGAGACACTCAGTGGTCACTCAGGGGTCACTCAGTGGTCACTCAGGGTCATTCAGGATCACTCAGGGGTCATTCAGGTCACTTAGTGGTCAGTCAGGTCATTCAGGGTCACTCAGTGGTCATTCAAAGTAACTGGGGTCACTCAGGGTCACTCAAGGGTCATTTACGGTTACTTAGGGGTCACTCAGGGGTCATTCATTGGCCACTCGGGATCACTCAGGTCACTCAGGGTCACTCAGTGGTCACTCAGTGGTCACTAAGGGTCACTCAGGATCACTCAGAGGTCACTCAGGGTCATTAGGGGGACACTCAGAGGTCACTCAGGGGTCATTCAGTCACCCAGGGGTCACTCAGTGGTCCCTCAGTGGTCACTCAGCGGTCACTCAGTGTTTACTCAGGTCACTCAGCGGTCACTCAGGGTTACTCAGCAGTCACTCAGCGGTCATTCAGAGACACTCAGCAGTCACTCAGGGTTACTTAGGGGTCACTCAACGGTCATTCAGAGACATTTAGGGTCATTGAGGGGTCATTCAGTCACTCAGGGTCACTCGGGTCACTCAGTGATCAGTGGTCACTCAGTGGTCACTCAGGGTCATTCAGTGGTCACTCAGGGTCATTCAGGGGTCACTTAGGGTTACTTAGGGATCATTCAGTGGTCACTCAGGGTCACTCAGGGGTCACTCAGGGTCATTCAGTGGTCACTCAGGGTCACTCAGGGGTCACTGAGGGTCATTCAGGATCACTCAGGGGTCACTCAGGGGTCATTTAGTCCCTCAGTGGTCACTCAGGGTCCCTCAGCGGTCACTCAGGGGTCACTGAGGGTCCCTCTCCGGCCAGGAGTGGAAGCTGGACACGCTGTGTGACCTCTACGAGACGCTGACCATCACGCAGGCGGTCATCTTCATCAACACGCGCCGC
Source organism: Phylloscopus trochilus trochilus (assembly GCA_016584745.2). Lineage (NCBI taxonomy): Eukaryota > Metazoa > Chordata > Aves > Passeriformes > Phylloscopidae > Phylloscopus > Phylloscopus trochilus. The sequence continues at coordinate 23,448 of WQNJ02000493.1, read as the reverse complement.
AAGGTGGACTGGCTGACCGAGAAGATGCACGCCAGGGACTTCACTGTGTCTGCAATGGTCAGTGATGGGGTCAGGGGTCACCCAGGGGGTCACTGGGGTCACCCAGGGGTCAGGGAGGGTCAGTGGGACTGGCTGACCGAGAAGATGCACGCCCGCGACTTCACTGTGTCTGCAATGGTCAGTGGGGTCACTCAGGGGTCACTGGGGTCAGGGATGGTCACTGGGGTCACTCAGGGGTCAGGGATGGTCAGTGGGACTGGCTGACCGAGAAGATGCACGCCCGCGACTTCACCGTGTCAGCCATGGTCAGTGGGGTCACTCAGGGGTCACTGGGGTCACTCAGGGGTCACTGGGGTCACTGGGGTCAGGGATGGTCACTCAGGGGTCACTGGGGTCAGGGATGGTCAGGGATGGTCAGTGGGACTGGCTGACCAAGAAGATGCACGCCCGCGACTTCACCGTGTCAGCCATGGTCAGTGATGGGGTCACTCAGGGGTCACTGGGGTCACTCAGGGGTCAGGGATGGTCAGTGGGACTGGCTGACCGAGAAGATGCACGCCCGCGACTTCACCGTGTCTGCAATGGTCAGTGGGGTCATTCAGGGGTCACCCAGGGGTCACTGGGGTCACTCAGGGGTCAGGGATGGTCAGTGGGACTGGCTGACCAAGAAGATGCACGCCAGGGACTTCACCGTGTCAGCCATGGTCAGTGGGGTCATTCAGGGGTCACCCTGGGGTCACTGGGGTCACTCAGGGGTCAGTGATGGTCAGTGATGGTCACTGGGGTCACTCAGGGGTCAGGGATGGTCAGTGATGGTCACTCAGGGGTCAGGGATGGTCAGTGGGACTGGCTGACTGAGAAGATGCACGCCAGGGACTTCACCGTGTCCGCAATGGTCAGTGGGGTCACTCAGGGGTCACTGGGGTCACTCAGGGGTCAGTGATGGTCACTGGGGTCACTCAGGGGTCACAGGGATCACCCAGGGGTCACTGGGGTCACTCAGGGGTCAGTGATGGTCAGTGATGGTCACTCGGGTCACTCAGAGGTCAGTGACGGTCAGTAATGGTCAGCGGGGTCAGCGGTCAGTGGGGTCATTTAAGGGTCAGTGATGGTCACTCAGGGGTCATTGGGGTCACTCAGAGGTCAGTGACGGTCAATGATGGTCAGCAGGGTCAGCGGTCAGTGGGGTCATTTAGGGGTCAGTGATGGTCAGTGGGGTCACTCAGGTCACTGATGGTCACTCAGTGGTCAGTGGGGTCACTGGGAGTCACTCAAGTCACTCAAAGGTCAGTGGGGTCAGGGGTCAGCAGGGGTCAGAGGTCTGTGTGGTCAGCAGGGGTCAAAGGTCAGGAGCGTGTGGGGGTGTGGCCAGGGACTGGGGGGAGGGGGTGAACCGCGAATTTTGGGAACCCCTGGGGGGGAAACGAGACAATGGGGGCGTGGCCTGTGTGCGGGGGGCGTGGTCTGTGTGCAGGGGGGCGTGGCCTGTGCTGACCCCGCCCCCTGCCCTCCCCTCCCCCCAGCACGGGGACATGGACCAGAAGGAGCGTGACGTCATCATGCGGGAATTCCGCTCCGGCTCCAGCCGCGTGCTGATCACCACCGACCTGCTGGTCAGTGCCGCCCCTCCCCCACCCCAAACTGCCCCTCCCCCACCCAACCACCCTGACACCGCCCCTCCCCCACCCACCCCAAAAACCCGGCCAGAAAATCATTTTCTAAAAAATAATTTTAAAAAAACCCCGGAATTTTGGGGGATTTCTCATTAAAAGAATGCCCAAAAACTGCCCCTCCCCCACCCCAAACCGCCCCTCCCCCACCCACCCCAAAAACCTGGCCACAAAATCATTTTCTAAAAAAAAAATTTAAAAAAAAAACACGGAATTTTGGGGGATTTCTCGTTAAAATAATGCCAAAAAACTGCCCCTCCCCCACCCACCCCAAAAACCCAGCCACAAAATCCCTTCAGAAACGATAATTTAAAAAAAAAACCACGGAATTTTGGGGGATTTCTTGCTAAAATAACACATTGTCCATGCCCCTCCCCCACCCCAAACTGCCCTTCCCCCACCCACCCAAAAAACGCGGCCACAAAATTCATTGAGAAATAATAATTTAAAAAAAAAAGGAATTTTTGGGGGATTTCTCGTTAAAATAACGCCCAAAAACTGCCCCTCCCCCACCCCAAAATGCCCCTCCCCCACCCCAAAATACCCCTCCCCCACCCACCCCAAAAACCCAGCCACGAAATCCCTTCAGAAATGATAATTTAAAAAAAAATTCCCGAATTTTGGGGGATTTCTCGTTAAAATAACACATTGTCCATGCCCCTCCCCCACCCTGACACAGCCCCTCCCCCACCCACCCCAAAAACCCGGCCACAAAATCATTTTCTAAAAAATAATTTAAAAAAACCCCAGAATTTTGGGGGATTTCTCGTTAAAATAACGCCCAAAAACTGCCCCTCCCCCACCCCAAACTGCCCCTCCCCTGCCCTGACACCGCCCCTCCCCCACCCCCCCAAATCCCTTGAGAAAGAATCATTTAAAAAAAAAAAAAAAAGTTGAATTTTGGGGGATTTCTTGTTAAAAGAATGCGCCCAAAGTGCCCCTCCCCCACCCCGACTGCCCCACCCCCACCCCAACTGCGCTGCCCCGCCCCCTCCGCCCCTCCCCCACTCGGCCACAAGTTCCCTTTAGAAAGAATTATTTAAAAAAAAAAAAAAAAAAAAGAAAAAAAGAATTTTGGGGGATTTCTCATTAAAATAATGTGCCGTCCCTGCCCCTCCCCCACCCTGACTCCGCCCCTCCCCTACCTCACTTTGAAAAATAAAACCCCAGAAAATTCCAGAAAATTCTCCTGACCCAGAAGCCCCTCCCCACCCCCAACCTTCCAAAATTTTGCGAATTTTCCCCCAAAAAATTCCCCAAATTTGGGGTGGGGGGCGGTTTGGGGCGCCTCCCCCCGACCGTGGCCCCGCCCTCTGGCTGTGGCCCCGCCCCCTGACCGTGGCCCCGCCCTCTGGCTGTGGCCCCGCCCCCTGACCGTGGCCCCGCCCCCCAGGCGCGCGGCATCGACGTCCAGCAGGTGTCGCTCGTCATCAACTACGACCTGCCGACCAATCGGGAGAACTACATCCACCGGTAGGGGCGGGGCCTAAGGGGGCGGGGCTAAAGGGGGCGGGGTCATGGGGAAAGGGCATGGAGGGGGCGGGGCAAACAGGGATCCATTCCCACCAATGGGGAGAACTACATCCACCAGTAGGGGCGGGGCCAAAGGGGGGCGTGGCTAAAGGGGGCGGGGCAAACGGGGGTCCATTCCCACCAATGGGGTGAACTACATCCACCGGTAGGGACGGGGCCAAAGGGGGCGGGGCTAAAGGGGCGGGGCCATGGGGCAGGACCTCATGGAGGGGGCGGAGCAAATGCGGATCCATTCCCACCAATGGGGAGAACTGCATCCACCGGTAGGGGCGGGGCCTAATGGGGCGGGGCTATGGATGGGGCGGGGTCACAAAGGAGGGATTGGAGGGGCGGGGCCACAGAGGGGGCGGGGCAAATCCCCTTTTTTTCTCCCAATTCCCCGTTTTTTTCTCCCAAACTCTTGGATTTTTGCCCAAAATCCCGTTTTTTTGCCTTGGATCCCTGATTTTCTCCCCAAATCCCCATTTTCTCCCCCAACCCCCTGATTTTTACCCCCCAACCCCCTGATTTTTCCCCAAAATCCCCATTTTTACCCCTAAATCCCCATATTTTCCCCACAAACCCCTGTTTTTTCCCCCAAAACTGGTTTTTTCTCCCCCAACCCTCCGATTTTTCCCCCAAAACTCCCCATTTTTTCCTCCCCAAAATCCCGATTTTTGCCCAAAATCCTGGGTTTTTTGCCCCAAATCCCCGATTTTACCCCCAAAATCCCATTTTCCCCCCAAACCCCCCAACCTTTTCCCCAAATTCCCATTTTTCCCCCCAAATCTCTTGATTTTTCCCCCCAAAAATCCCTATTTTCTCCCCCAACCCCCTGATTTTTTGCCCAAAATCCCCGTTTTTCTCCGGAACCCCCTGATTTTTCCCCCAAATCTCTGATTTTTTCCCCAAATCCCCATTTTTTCCCCCAAATCCCCTTTCTTTCCTCCCCAAACCCCTCGGTTTTTGCCCAAAATCGTGGGTTTTTGCCCCGAATCTTCAATTTTCCCCCCAAAATCCCCATTTTTTTCCCCCCAAATCCCTGATTTTTACCCTTCAATTTTTGCCCAAATCCCCATTTTTCCCCCCAATTCCCCATTTTTTCCCCAAATCCCCATTTTTTACCCCCCAAATCCCCATTTTCCCCCCAAATCCCCTGATTTTTCCTCCCAAATCCCCATTTTTCCCCCCCAAACCCCCATTTTTTTCCCCCAACGCCCTGATTTTTACTCCAAAAACCCCATTTTTTCTCCCCCAATTCCCCGATTTTTGCCCTAAATCCCCGATTTTTCCCCCAAACCCCCGTTTCTCTCCCCCCCAGGATCGGCCGCGGGGGCCGGTTCGGCCGCAAGGGCGTGGCCATCAACATGGTGACCGAGGAGGACAAACGGACGCTGCGGGACATCGAGACCTTCTACAACACGGCCATCGAGGAGATGCCGCTCAACGTCGCCGACCTCATCTGAGACACCGGGGGAGGGGGGAGGGGAGCCCCGCCCCCACCCAGCGCTGCCCCTCCCCCACCCGCCCAAAGCCCCTCCCCCACCCTCGGCCTTTTTTCCCTTTTTTTCCGATTTTTTTTTCAAATTTTTTCCATTTTTTCTGATTTTTTTCTATTTTTTCCCCAATTTTTCTGATTTTTTTTTTCTGGTTTTTTTTCCCGGATTTTTTGTCTTTTTTTTGGTTGTTTTTTTTTTTTTTTTTTTTTTCTCAATTTTTCCCATTTTTTCCCCTTTTTTTTCCGTTTTTTTTTCTTTTTTCTGAATTTTTTCTCTCTTTTTTTTCTTCATATTTTTCCCATTTTTTTCCCAATTTTTTCCCTTTTTTTTTTTTGAATTTTTTTCCTTTTTTTCTCGATTTTTCCCCCTTTTTTTCCGATTTTTTCTGATTTTTTTCAGGTTTTTTTCCAATTTTTTCCTTTCTTTCTGTTCTTTTCATATTTTTCCGATTTTTTTACTTTTCCCAATTTTTTCCTTTTTTCCTAATTTTTTTCATCTTTTTCTGATTTTTTCCTGGTTTTTTTCCAATTTTTACCTTTTTCTTTTTCTGCTTTTTTCCCCCATTTTTCCCTTTTTTTCCAATTTCTTTTCATTTTTTGTTTTTCTTTTTTTTCAGACGTTTTTTCATTTTTCTCAGAACTTTTTCTGATTTTTTCCTTTTTTTCCTCTTTTATTTCCTCCTTTTTTCCTTTTTTTTTTTTCCCCAAATTCCCTGTTTTTTTCCTCCTTCTCCTGCATTTTCCGGGCTGGTTTCACCTCTGCCCATCCCCCACCCATCCCCTCCCCCTCCTCCACTTCTTTTCCTTTTTTTTCCCCTTTTCCCTCATTTTTAGGTCACTTTGACAGAATTTTTAACAAAATGGTGCTGTCACCTCTGCCCCTCCCCCACTCCCCGTTTTTTCCCTTTTTTTGCCTTTTTTTTTCCTCATTTTTTTAATACTTTTTTTCCATTTTTTAAAATTTTTTTGTATTTTTTCCATTTTTTTCGGGTTCTTTCCTTTTTTTAAAGATTTTTTTATACTTTTTTCCATTTTTTCTCTTTTTTTCCTTTTTTTAAAAATTTTTTTGGTATTTTTTTTCTTTTTTAAAAAAAAATTTAATACTTTTTTCCATTTTTTCCTCTTTTTTTTCCTTTTTTTTAAATTTTTTTAATACTTTTTCCCCTTTTTCTCTATTTCAGCTCCATTTCCATGAATTTTGGGGGTCGCTTCCCCTCCCCCCACATTTTTCCCTCCCTTTTTCCCATTTTTCTGGAATTTTCCCTCCCTTCTTTTCCCCAATTTCTCACTTTTTTAGGTCATTTTGCCGCTCCTGACGGACCTTTTTTTTCCCCAATTCCTCCTTTTTTTCCCTCATTTTTCCCTCTCCTTTTTTGGGGAATTTCCCCCAAATTTTTGGGGTCATTTTAACCCCTCCCCCCTCCCTTTTCCCCCCATTTTTTGGGATTTCTGGGAGTTTTTTAAAACCTCTCCCCCCCGTTTTATTCCCTTTTTTTTGGGATAAAAAGTCACTTTTTTGGGGTTTTTTGGTTGGATAAACGTCGCTTTTTGGGGGTCTCACACCCGCCCCTCCCCCACCCCCCGGCCCCTCCCCCACCCCCCTTTTGTAACGTTTATTTATTCAAATAAAAGCGATTTTGGGACAAAAATTCCGAGGAGTTTTATTGGGATTTTGGGGGGAGGGGGAATTTGGGGCGTTTTCGGTCGATTTTGGGGCTTTTAGAGCCCAAATTCGAGTCCTAAACCAACCAAAAATGGGTTTAAAACCCCAAAAATCCTCAAAATTTGGGGCGTGGAACCCCGAAAACACCAAAATTTGGGTTTCTGATCCCAAAAAATCTTTAAAATTTGGGGAGTGGAACCCTAAAACCACCAAAATTTGGGGTTCAAAACCCCAAAAAATGCTCAAAATTTGGGGCGTGGAACCCAAAAACCACCAAAATTTGGGTTCAAAACCCAAAAAATTCTCAAATTTTGGGGCGTGGAACCCCCAAAAAACCAAAATTTGGGTTTCTGATCCCAAAAAATTCTCAAAATTTGGGGCGTGGAACCCCAAAACCACCAAAATTTGGGGCATGGAACCCCAAAACCACCAAAATTTGGGTTCCTGGCCCCAAAAAATCCTCAAAATTTGGGGCGTGGACTCCTAAAACCACCAAAATTTGGGTTCAAAGCCCCAAAAATCCTCAAAATTTAGGGCTTGGAACCCTAAAACCACCAAAATTTCGGTTCCTGGTCCCAAAAATCCTAAAAATTTAGGGCTTGGAACCCAAAATCCACCAAAATTTGGGTTTAAAACCCCAAAAAATGCTCAAAATTTAGGGCGTGGAACCCTGAAAACACCAAAATTTGGGTTTCTGATCCCAAAAAATTCTCAAAATTTGGGGCTTGGAACCCTAAAACCACCAAAATTTGGATTCCTGGCCCCAAAAATCCTCAAATTTTGGGGCGTGGAGCCCCAAAAACACCAAAATTTGAGGTTCTGGAGCTCCCAAAATTCCTGGATCCCCCAAAAATCTTCCCCAGGACCCCCCGAATTTGGGGTTTGGGACCCTCTGGGATCCCCAAAATCCCCCGAAATCGAAGGAAAATTCCCCAAAAAGCTGCGGAATCTTCCCAAATTTGCCTTTCAGAGCCCTAAAAATTCCCAAATTCGGCTCTGAGCCCCCAAATTCTGCTCGGAGCTTCCCAAAAATTCCATCTTTGAGCCCCTGAGACCCCAAATTTCTCTCCTGGACCCTCCGAGCCCCCCAAATTCCCCTCCCAGCCCCCCAAATTCTGCTCTGAGCTTCCCAAAAATTCCATCTTTGAGCCCCTGGGACCCCAAAATTTGCTTCAGGATCCTCTGAGCCCCCAAAATTCCAGCTCGGAGGCCCCTCAGGTTCCTCTCTGAACCCCAAAATCTCCCTCCCAGGCCCCCAAATCTCTCTCTGAACCCCAAAATTCCGGCTCCGAGCCCCCAAAATTCCGCTCTCAGCCCCCAAATTCCACTCTTAGCCCCCAAAATTCTGTTCCCATCCTCCCAAATTCACCTCCCATCCCCCCAAATTCTGCTCCGAGCCCCCAAATTCCACTCCGAGCCCCAAAATTCCGGCTCCCAGCACCCCAATTCCTCTCTGAACCCCAAAATGCCGGCTCCGAGCTGCCAAATCCCTCTCTGAGCCCTTAAAATTCCGGCTCCAAGTCCCCCAAATTCCTCTCTGAGCCCCCAAATCTCTCTCTGAACCCCAAAATCCCCCTCCAACCCCCCAAACCCCCCCTCCTCACCCCTCCAGCGCCGCCACCACCGCCTCCCGCAGCCTCCTGCCCTCCTCGGTGTCCCCGCCGGTGTCCGCCGGGAAATCCCTCTCTGAACCCCCAAATTCCAGCTCTGAACCCCCAAATTCCGCTCTGAGCACCCCCAATTTCATCTCTGAACCCTAAAATCCCCTCCCAGGCCCCAAAATCTCTCTCTGAACCCCAAAATTCCGGCTCCGAGCCCCCAAAATTCTGGCTCCGAGTCCCCTCAAATTCTGGCTCTGAATCCCCAAAATTCCGCCTCCCAGCCCCCTCAAATTTCACTCTTAGCCTCCCAAATCCAGCTCCGAGCCCCCCAAAATTCCTCTCCCATCCCCCCAAATCCCTCTCTGAACCCCCCAAATTCCACTTTTAGCATCCAAAATTCCACTCCGATCCCCCAAATTCCAGCTCCGAACCCCCAAATTCCCCTCCAAGGCCCCAAATTCTTGCTCTGAGTCCTCCAAATTCGCCTCCCAGTCCCCCAAATTCCGCTCTGAGCCCCCAAATCTCTCTCTGAACCCCAAAATTCCTCTCTAGAGCCCCCCAAATCCCCCTCCCAGCCCCCCAAATTCCGCTCTGAGCCCCTCAAATTCCACTCTTAGTCCCCCAAATTCTGCTCCGAGCCCCAAAATTCCGCTCTGAGCCTCCAAATCCCCCCCCCAGCCCCCCAAACCCTTCCCCCCTCACCCCTCCATCGCCGCCGCCACCGCCTCCCGCAGCCTCCTGCCCTCCTCGGTGTCCCCGCCGGTGTCCGCCGGTTCCTCCGCCGGTTCCTCCCCGGGCTGGGGCTCCCGGAGGGGGTCCCGGTGGTGGGGGTCCCGGTCCCGGGGGGGGCTGTCGGGGGGCAGCGGGTCCCCCGCGCAGCTGGCAGAGGTTGTGCAGCAGCACGCAGCAGAGCAGCAGCGTGGGCAGGAAGCGCAGCTCGGTGTCGTTGCGCTCCCGCAGGCAGCGCCAGCGGCCCCGCAGCCGCCGCAGCGCCCCCCGCGCCCCCCGCGCCGCCAGCGCCGCCCCCCGGTTGAACCGCCCCTCCCCCACCCCCCGAGGACGCCCCTCCCCCTCCCGGAAGGGTCGCAGCAGCCAAGGGAGGAGGGGGTCCCGGGGGGAGCCCAGGAAATAGGGGGGGAGGGGAGGGGAGGGAGAGGGGGGCCCCAAATTCCCAGCGGGATTCCCAGCAAAATTCCCAGGATTTCCAGCGGAATTCCCCGAATTTCCACCGGAATTCCCCGGATTTTCAGCGGAATTCCCCAAATTTCCACCGGAATTCCCTGGGTTTTCGAAGGAATTCCCCAAATTCCCAGCGGAATTCCCCGGATTTCCAAAAGAATTCGCCAAATTTCCAGCGAAATTCCCAGGATTTCCAGCAAAATTCCCAGCAGAATTCCCAGGATTTCCACCAGAATTCCCCGGATTCCCAGCGGAATTCCCCAAATTTCCACCAGAATTCCCCGGATTTCCAGCAGAATTCCCCAAATTCCCAGCACAATTCCCCGGATTCCCAGCGGAATTCCCAAGATTTCCACCGGAATTCCCAGGATTTCCAGCGAAATTCTCAGGATTTCCAGCAGAATTCCCCAGATTTCCACCGGAATTCCCAGCATTTCCCCAATTCCCATCAACATTCCCAGATTTCCCCTCGGAATTCCGGATTTCCCTTCGAAACTCTCGGAACTCCCGGATTTCCCCGCAGAATTCTCGAATTTCCCCCCGGAATTCCCGGTTTCCCCCTCGGAATTCCCGGATTTCCCCTCGAAACTCTCGGAATTCCCGGTTTTCCCGCCGCCATTCCCGGTTTTCCCGCCGGCATTCCCGGTTTTCCCGCCGGCATTCCCGGTTTTCCCTTTGGCATTCCCGGTTTTCTGCAGGCGCCGGAAGAGCGCCGAGTTCCGCAGCGCCGTTCCCGGCCGCTGGAATTCCACGTTCCAGAGGCAGCCGCGCGCGTCCACCGTGGCCTGGAGCGTCAGCGCGTGCCGCCCCCCCGCCCCCCCCCTGTCGCGATAGTCGCGGCCGCAGCCGGCAGGGGGCGCCCGGATGGGGATGCGCAGGCGCGCCAGGACCCCGGCCAGGCGCGGGAGGGGGGGGGAGGGGCCCGGGGGGGATCCCGGGAATTCCCGGGAATCCGGGGGCGGGGGGAGGGGCGGGAGCGAGGCGGGGGCCGCGGGGATTCCGGGGATTCCCGACGGAATTTGGGGATTTCCCGACGGAATTCCGGGGTTTCCCGATGGAATTTTGGAGTTTCCCGATGGAATTTGGGGATTTCCCGACGGAATTTGGGGATTTGCCGATGGAATTCGGGGGATTTGGGGATTTCCCGACGGAATTCCGGGGTTTCCCGACGGAATTTGGGGATTTCCCGATGGAATTCGGGGATTTCCCGATGAAATTTCAAAGTTCCCAGAGTTTCCCGATGGAATTTCAGAGTTCCCAGAGTTTGGAATTCGGTGATTTCCCGATGAAATTCGGGGATTTCCCGATGCAATTCCGGGATTTCCTGACGGAATTTGGGGATTTCCCGGTGGAATTCGGTGATTTCCCGATGGAATTTCAGAGTTCCCAGAGTTTCCCGATGGAATTTGGGGATTTCCCGACGGAATTCCGGAGTTTCCCGATGGAATTTGGGAGTTTCTCGATGAAATTTCAGAGTTCCCAGAGTCTCCAGATGGAATTCGGGGATTTCCCGATGGAATTTCAGAGTGTCCCGTTGGAATTCCGGGGTTTTCCGATGGAATTTCAGAGTTCCTAGAGTTTCCCGATGGAATTTGGGGATTTCCCGATGGAATTCCGGGATTTCCTGATGGAATTTCAGAGTTCCCAGAGTTTCCCGATGGAATTCGGTGATTTCCCGATGGAATTTCAGAGTTTCCCAATAGAATTTGGGAGTTTCCCGCTGGAATTTCAGAGTTCCCAGAGTTTCCCGCTGGAATTTCAGAGTTCTCAGAGTTTCCCTCTGGAATTCCGGAGCTCCCAGAGCCCCACGAGCTCCCGGAGTTTCTGCCTCTCTTGGCCGCAATTCCCGACCTTTGAGGCTCCCGCTGGGAATTGCCGGCGCCGCTGGGGCTCCTCCGAGCCCTCCCCGCCGGGGCTTTCCTCTTCCTGCCGCTCCTGCCGGGAATTCCCGCCGGGATTCGGGCGGCGGCGCCGGGAGCGGGGCCGGGATCCGCCGGGAGCGGGGAATTCCACCCGGGAGCCGCCGGGATTCGGGGTTTCCCCCCGGGATCCCCCGGGGCTTGGAACCGCGGGCTGGAATCCGCTGGGATTGGGAATTTTGACCCCCAAAGCTGCGATTCGGGGCCGGAATCCCCCGGAATTTGGGATTTCACCCCAGAATCCCCCGGGATTTGGGATTTCTCCCCGGAATCCCCCGGGATCTCCGATTCCACCCCTGGGCTCTGGGATTTGGGGCCGGAACCCCCCGGGATCTGGGATTCCATCCCTGGAATTTGAGATTTGGGGCTGGAACCTTCCGGGTTCTGCGATTTCGGGTCGGAATCCCCCGGGCTCTGGGATTTCCCCCCGGAACCCCCCGGGATTTGGGATTTGGGGCTGGAATTCCCCGTGATCGGGGATTTTGGGACGGAACCCCCTGGGATCTGCGATTCCACCGCTGGAATTTGGGATTTGAGGCTGGAATCCCCCAGCATCTGTGATTTCACCCCCAAATCTCCCAGGCTCTGGGATTCCACCCCCGGAATTTGGGATTTCTCCCCCAAATCCCCCAGGATCTGGGATTCCACCCCCGGAATTTGAGATCTGGGGCCGGAACCCCCCGGGATCTGGGATTTTGGGTCGGAACCCCCCGGGATCTGCGATTCCACCCACGGAATTTGGGATTTCACCCCAAATCCCCCGGGCTCTGCCCCAGGCTCTGTCCCGGGCTCTGCCCCCAGTCCCCGCCCAGGCGGCGGCTCCGCTCGGGGTCCCGGGGCAGGTGCAGCCTCAGCCCTTCCTCCCCTTCCCCTTCCTCCCCTTCCTCCTCCTCCTCCTGCTCCTCCTCGGGCTCCCCCAGCGCCGCCACCACGGCCCCGCAGACGTCCCGCAGGATTTTACAGACGGAGCTGCGGGAGACGCCGAAGGTGGCCTCCAGCGCCCGGTACTCGGTGACGGCGCCCAGGCGGCAGAGGGTCAGCGCCAGGCGCACCTCGGCCGGCACCGCCCGCCGCATCGCCGTGTCGCGACGCCCGATCGCCGGCTTCAGTCGCGATACCAGCGCGTCGAAGGTCTCCGGCAGCAGGCGGAAGCGGCGGCTCCACTCGCGGCCGCCCAGCGCTTTCTCCCGCACCGTGGCCCAGAAGGCGGAGCTGCGGCTGCGGCTCCAGACGCGGCCGCGCCGCCGCCACGGCGGGGCCTGAGGGAGGAGGAGGAGCGGGGAGGGAGGAAGGCGAGGCGCAGAGCGGAGAGGCGGCGGCGGCGCAGCAGGAGGAGGCGGAGGCGGCGCAGCAGAGCCAGGCGGCGGCGGCGGCGGCGGCGGCGGCGGAGGAAGAGGAGGAGGAGGAGGGAGAGGGAGGCGGCGGCGGCCGCCGTGGGCGGCGCCATCTTGGGGGAGGTCGGGGGAGGAAGAAGGGCGAAGTGCGCAGGCGCCGACCCCCGGAGCATGCGCAGCCAGGCGGTACCCGCCCCGCCCATCCTCGGAGCATGCGCGGCCAGGAGATGCGCTCCCCGCCCCTCTCCGTGCTTTGGCAAATCACATTTCAGCACTGCCTGTACCTGACAGGGGAATGAACCAATTATATTTCAGCACTGCCTCTACCTGACAGGAGAATGAACCAATCAGACGTTCCGCGTGAATGACTGACAGCCCGCACAAGCCAATCAGCGCGCGTTTATTGTTATATATACACGAAGTGAAGCGATGCCCGCAGCGAGATTCCCAAAAATTCCCCGAATTCTCCCAAATTCCCGCCGGGATTTCAGGGAAAAAAGGGGGCGGGGAGGGGTCGTACCTGTCCCGGGGGAGGGGAAACTGAGGCACGCAGTGGTTCCAGAGGGAGAAAATTCCCAAAATTCCCGCCGGGATTTTTTTTTTATTATTATTTTTTGTACCGTTCCGGTGGGAAACTGAGGCACGGAGTGGTTTCCATTCAAAACAAAAATTCCCGGAGTGCCGGGGCTCGTGCCGCGGTTTCGGGGAGGAAACTGAGGCACCGGGAGGGGGGGATCGCCGAGGAGAACGTTCCAGAAAATTCCCGGAATTTTTCTGATTTTTGTTGGTTTTGGGAGGGAGGGAAACTGAGGCACGGGGGAAACTGAGGCACGGAATTCCACAAGAAAACCCCCCAAACTCCCCGGATTTCCGAGGGTCCCGCGGTGGGGAAACTGAGGCACGGCGGCCACAGACCCACAGCCCTCCCGGATCCTGGGAATCCCTGGGGAAACTGAGGCACGGAATTCCACAAGAAAACCCCCCGAACTCCCGGGATTTCCGAGGATCCTGCAGTGGGGAAACTGAGGCACGGGGGGAAACTGAGGCAGGGAATTCCACAGGAAAAACCCCCTGAACTCCCAGGATTTCTGAGGGGGAATCCCACCCCAGCTCCCGTGAGGGAAACTGAGGCACAGCAGGGACAGAAAAACTCCTGGATTCTGGGAATCCCCAGGGAAACTGAGGCACGGAATTCCAGAAGAAAACCTCCCAAACTCCCCGGATTTCCAAGGATGCCGTGGTGGGGAAACTGAGGCACGGCGGGCACAGACCCACAGAACTCCCGGATCCCGGGAATCCCCAGGGAAACTGAGGCACGGGGAAACTGAGGCACGGGGGAAACTGAGGCACAAAATTCCACAGGAAAACCCCCCTGAACTCCTGGGATTTCTGAGGGAAATCCCACCCCAGCTCCTGTGAGGGGAAACTGAGGCACGGGGGGAAACTGAGGCACGGAATTCCACAAGAAAAACCCCCCAAACTCCCAGGATTTCCGAGGGTCCTGCGGTGGGGAAACTGAGGCACGACGGGGACAGAAAAACTCCTGGATTATGGGAATTCCGGGGGAAACTGAGGCACGGCGGCCGCAGACCCGCAGCCCTCCCGGATTCTGGGAATCCCCGGGGAAACTGAGGCACGGTGGGCACAGACCCACAGAACTCCAGATCCCGGGACTCCGCAAGGATTCCCGCAATTCCCATCCCCCCCCCCCCACCGCTACCCCCCGGCGTCGCTGCCATTCCCGAACTGCTCCCTCTCCAGCAGATCCTTGTAGGGCAGCTCGGGCAGCGCCATCCTCCCGCAGAGCTCCCGCTCCTCCGGGCCCAGCCCCTCCTTCAGCGCGAAGCCCAGGATGGCCTGAGCCGCTCCGGGCGGCTGGAACGGCCTCAGCCGCCGGTCGGGGATCTGCCGGGCCGGCACCGGGCCCCCGCCGCGCAGGCAGCGCCCGGCCAGCTCCCGGCGCCGCCGCCGCAGCTCGGCCGCCTCCTCCCGCAGCCGGCTCAGCCCGAATTGGCGCGCCTGGCGCCAGAAACTGCGGTTGAAATGCGAGTAGAGCGCCCAGTCCAGGGCGTTCCACGCCCGCAGCCGCTGCATTTGCCAGGCTGAGACCCCGGCACCGCCAGCATCACCGGTACTGACATTACCGGCATTGCCAATACCGGTGCCGGTGTCACCGATGTCACCACCGCGGGCGTTGTGCGGGAAGGTGTCGAGCGCGCGGCGGGGCCAGCAGAGCCGCTCCCGCAGCAGCACCAGCCCCTCGTCGAAGCGCTCGGCCAGCAGCACCAGCGGGAAGGTTCTCTCCAGGCCGGCCAGCAGCTGGGGCACGCGGCGCGGCTCCACCGGCTGCGGCAGGCCGAAGTCGAACCACTGCAGGTTGCGGGCGTAGTGGTTGCCGCGGGCGCCGGGCCGGTAGAAGCGGGAGGGGGAGGCCAGGAAGGCGTCCAGGGAAGGGGAGAGGCGGAAGGCCGGGGCGGCGGCGCGGAAGTAGGAGAAGGCGGAGGCGCCGAGCGTGCCGGGGTCGCGGACGATGGAGAAGTAGAAGGTGTCGTTGGGCATCACCCGCTGCACCTGCGAACAGGGGAGAAGGCTCGCTGAGGTTTTCTGATTTTTTATTCTCCTTTTTCTGATTTTTTTCTGATTTTTTACTGATGTTTTTCGGATTTTTTTCTGATTTTTTAAGGATTTTTTTCCGATTTTTAAGGATTTTTTAAGGACTTTTTTCTGATTTTTTTTCCAATTTTTTACTGATTTTTTTCTGATTTTTTAAGGATTTTTTCTGATTTTTTTTCTGACTTTTTACTGATTTTTTTCTGATTTTTACTGACTTTTTTCTGATTATTTTTGGATATTTTCAAGGATTTTTTCTGATTCTTTTCCGATTTTTTCCTGGTTTTTTTCTAATTTTTTACTGATTTTCTAAGGATTTTTTTCAGATTTTTTTAGATTTTTTTCCGATTTTTTTCTGATTTTTAAAGGATTTTTAAGGACTTTTTCCTGGTTTTTTACTGATTTTTTTCTGACTTTTTTAAGGATTTTTTCAGATTTTTTCAGATTTTTTACTGACTTTTTTCTGATTTTTTTGGATTTTTTCAAGGATTTTTTCTGATTTTTTTCCAATTTTTTTCTGATTTTTTTTCTATATTTTTACTGATTTTCTTCTGATTTTTTAAGGATTTTTTTCAGATATTTTCAGATTTTTTCAGATTTTTTAAGGATTTTTTCTGATTTTTTTCTGATTTTTTCCATTTTTCCCCAATTCCTTCTGATTTTTGGGGGTTTTTCTCTGATTTTTTAAGGATTTTTTTCTGATATTTTCCTGACTTTTAAGGGTATTTTTCCTGATTTTTTAACAATTGTTAAGGGTTTTTTACTGATTCTGTAACGATTTTTTCTCTGATTGTTTCCCAGAGCAGGCGGAGGCGCCCAGCGTGCCGGGGCCGCGGCGATGGAGAAGTGGAAGGTGGCGTTGGGCAGCGCCCGCTGCACCTGCCTGAGGGGGAGACTCGTTGAGCTTTTTCTGATTTTTTTATTCTTCTGTTTTCTGATTTTTTCTGAATTTTTCAGGATTTTTTTCGGATTTTTTTCCGCTTTCTTCGATTTTTTTCTGATTTTTTTCTGATTCTTTTTTCTGGTTATTTTAGGATTTTTTTAAGGTTTTTTTCTGATTTTTAAAGGATTTTTTTTATTTTTTTTCTGATATTTTCGGGATGCTTAAACAATTTTTTTCTGATTTTTAAAGGCTTTTTTGATATTTTTCTAAATTTTTCCTGATTTTTCCTGATTTTTTAAGAATTTTTTCTGATTTTTTTCTGATTTTTTAAGGATTTTTTTTTCTGACTTTTTAAAGGATTTTTTCTGATTTTTTTCTGATTTTATTCCGATTTTTTTCCAGATTTTTTCTGATTTTTTTCCATTTTTTTTCCTAATTCTTTCTGATTTTTGGGGGGTTTTTCTCTGATTTTTTAAGGATTTTTTTCCCAATTTTTTAAAAGATTTTTTCCTGATTTTTAAGGACTTTTTTCAGATTTTTTTTTCAGATTTTGCCAATTTTTTCTCATTTTTTTCGGGTTTTTTTTTTCGGATTTTTTAAGGATTTTTTCGGGTTTTTTTTCGGTTCTTTTTTTTATTTTAAAGGTTTTTTTTCTGTTTTTTTAAGAATTTTTTTCTGATTTTTTCTGTTTTTTAAACAATTTTTAAAGGATTTTTTTCTGGTTTTCTTTCTTCTTTCTTACTTTTTTCTTTTTTTTTTTTTTTTATTTCTTTCATATTTAATCGATTTTTTTCTGATAAAAAAATCCCCAAAACCCCCCAAAAACCACTCAAAAAATCCCAAAAAATCAAAATCAAAAAAAATCCCCCAAAAATCCCAAAAAATTAAAAAAAAAAATCCCAAAAAATCCACCCCCCCCCCAATCCAAAAAATCCAGAAAAAATCCCCTCCAAAAATCCTCCAAAAAAATCTCAAAAAATCCAAAAAAACCCCCCAAAAGACCCCCAAAAAATAAAAAAAAATTCCAAAAAATCCAAAAAAATCCCCAAAAATCTGGAAAAAAATCCTCCAAAAATCCGGAAAAAATCCCCATAAAATCCAAAAAAAATCCACAAAAAACCTCCCAAAAATAAAAAAAATTCCCAAAAAAATCAAAAAAAATCCCCCAAAAATTCCCAAAAATCCAGAAAAAAATCCTCCAAGAAATCCAAAAAAATCCAAAAAAAATCCCCTCAAACCCTCCCAAAAAATCCTCCAAAAAATCCCAAAACATCCCCAACCCCCCAAATTCCCATTTCCCCCCAAATCCCCGTTTTTGGGCTCTCACCTCGGGCAGGTGGAAGCGCATGTGGTGGCAGAGCAGGTTGAACTTGGCGCCGCCGGGCCGGAACCACCCACCCCAAACCCCCAAAACCCCCCAAAAAAACCCAAAAAAACCCCCAAAAAATCCCCAAAAAAACCCAAAAAAAATCCCAAAAAAATCCCAAAAAATCCTCAAAAAAAATCTCCAAAAATCCTCAAAAAAATCCTCAAAAAAATCCCAAAAAATCCGGAAAAAATCCCAAAAAAATCCAAAAAAATCCCCCAAAAACCCCAAAAATCAAAAAAAAAAAAATCCCAAAAAATCCCAAAAAATCCCCAACCCCCCAAATTCCCATTTCCCCCCCAAATTCCCCAAAATCCCCGTTTTTGGGGCTCTCACCTCGGGCAGGTGGAAGCGCCTGTGGTGGCAGAGCAGGTCGAACTTGGCGCCGCCGGGCCGGAACCACCCACCCCAAACCCCCCCAAAAAAACCCCAAAAAACCCAAAAAATCCCAAAAATTCCAAAAAAATCCCAAAAAATCCCAAAAAATCTGGAAAAAATCCTCAAAAAAATCCCAAAAAATCCGGAAAAAATCCCCAATAAAAAAAAAAAAAAAAAATCCCTAAAAAACCTCCCAAAAATCAAAAAAAAATCCCAAAAAATCCCAAAAAATCCAAAAAATCCCCAAAAATCAAAAAAAAAAAAAATCCCCAAAAAATCCCAAAAAATCCCCACCCCCCCAAATTCCATTTTCCCCCAAATCCCGTTTTTGGGCTCTCACCTGGGGCAGGTGGAAGCGCCTGTGGTGGCAGAGCAGGTCGAACTTGGCGCCGCCGGGCCGGAACCACCCATCCCAAACCCCCCAAAAAACCCAAAAAATCCCAAAAAACCCAAAAAATCCTAAAAAATTCCAAAAAAAACCCCCAAAAAAATCCAAAAAATCTGGGAAAAAAATCCTTCAAAAAATCCCAAAAAATCCGGAAAATATCCAAAAAAAAATCCAAAAAATCCCAAAAAAACCCTAAAAATCCCCAAAAAAATCCCAAAAAAATCCCAAAAAATCCCCAAAAATCCCCAACCCCCCAAAATTCCCAAATTCCCGGTTTTTCGGGCTCTCACCTCGGGCAGGTGGAAGCGCATGTGGTGGCAGAGCAGGTCGAACTTGGCGCCGCCGGGCCGGAACCACCCACCCCAAACCCCCCAAACCCCACAAAAAAAAACCCCAAAATCCCCAAAAAATCCCAATCCCCCCCCACCAAAAAAATCCCCCAAAATTCCTTCAAAAATCCAAAAAAAATCCCCAAAAAATCCCCCAAAATTCCTTCAAAAATCAAAAAAAAATCCAAAAAATCCCCCAAAATTCCTTCAAAAATCCCAAAAAATCCCTTGAAAAATCCAAAAAAAATCCCCAAAAAATCCCAAAAAACTCGAAAAAAATCCCAAAAAATCCCAAAAATCCCCAACCCCCCAAAATTCCCAAATTCCCATTTTTTGGGGCTCTCACCTCGGGCAGGTGGAAGCGCATGTGGTGGCAGAGCAGGTCGAATTTCCCGCCACCGGGCGGAACCACCCACCCCAAAGCCCCCCAAAAAAAACAAAAAACAAAAAAACCCAAAAAAATCCCAAAAAATCCGGAAAAATCGCCAAAAAAAATCCCCAAAAATCTGGGAAAAAATCCTTTAAAAAATCCCAAAAATCCGGAAAAAATCCCAAAAAAATAAAAAAAAATCCCCAAAAAACCTCCCAAAAATAAAAAAAAATCCCAAAAAATCCCCAAAACCCCCTCCAAAAAATCCCAAAAAAATCCCAAAAAACCCCCAACCCCCCAAAATTCCCAAATCCCCGTTTTTTGGGGCTCACCTCGGGCAGGTGGAAGCGCATGTGGTGGCAGAGCAGGTCGAACTTGGCGCCGCCGGGCCGGAAGCCGCGCACGCGCTCGGCCCGGAAGGGGGCGGGGTACCCGAACTGGTAACCGGGGTGGGGGAGGGCGAAGCGCAGCCGTCGCGACTCGCCGTATCGCGACAGCAGGTTCACCAGGCTGCTGCCGCCCGTCTTGTGCGTCTTCAGGAACAGCACGTGCCGCCGGGGCCGGCAGGCCGGGGCCGGGGCGGCTCTGGGGACATCGGGACGGGGCTTCCTATCGCGATAGGGGCACCGACATCCCGTGGGAATCGCCGGATTCGCCCCCCGAAATCCGGGGTTTGCCCCCAAAACCCCGAGGTTTCCCCTCTGAAACATCCCGGTCGCGATATCTCACACGTCTATCGTGATATTTGCCCGCTAAACCCCACCCAAATCGTGACATTTCCCCCAAATCGCGACATTTTCCCCAAATCGGAATATTTCCCCCAAGTCCCGGGGTTTGCCCCCAAAATCCCAGGGTTTCCCCTCTAAGTTCTGCTGTTTCGCATCCTGATCGCGATATTTCACACGTCTATCACGATATTTGCCTGCCTATCGCGATATTTGTCCCTAAATTTCACCCAAATCGCGATATTTTCCCCAAATCCTGGGATTTGTCCCCAAAACCCCAAGGTTTCCCCTCTCAATTCTGCAATTTCACATCCTGTTCACAATAGTCTCACACGTCTATCGCGATATTTGCCCCCAAATGCCGGGATTTGCCCCCAAATCGCGACATTTCCCCCCAAATCCTGGGATTTGTCCCCAAATCGCGATATTTCCGCCCAATTCCTGGGGTTTCCCCCCAAAATCCCGAGGTTTCCCCTCTAAATTCTGCTGTTTCGCATCTTGGTCGTGATATCTCACACGTCTATTGCGATATTTGCCCCTAAACTTCACCCAAATCACAATATTTCCCCCCAAATCTCGGGGTTTGCCCCGAAATCCTGAGGTTTCCCCTTCTGAATTCTGTGATTTCACATCCCTGATCGCGATATCTCACAGGTCTATCACGATATTTGCCCCTAAACTTCACCAAGATTGCAACATTTCCCCCCAAATGCCAGGATTTGCCCCAAATCACGATATTTCCCCCAAATCCCGGGGTTTGTCCCCCAAATCCCGGGATTTCCCCCCCAAAATCCCGAGGTTTCCCCTCGGATTTCTGCTGTTTCGCGTCCCGATCGCGATATCTCACGCATCTATCGCGATATTTGCCCCCTAAACTTCACCCAAATCGCGATATTTTCCCCCAAATCCCTGGATCCCCCCCGGTTCCCAAGGGATTCAGGGACCCTGCCCCCCCTTTCTGAGGGAATTTGGGGTCCCCGAGGATTTGGGGACACCCCAAAAGATTTTCCTGGGAATCTTGGGGTTTTTCCTGGGATTTGGGGTTTTCCCCCTGGGATTTGGGGGTTTTCCCCGGGATTTTGGGGTTTTTCCCTGGGATTTGGGGTTTTTTCCCCAGGAATTTGGGGTTTTTTTTCCTGGGAATTTGTGGGTTTTCCCCGTGAATTTGGGGGTTTTCCCCGGGAATTTGGGGGTTTTCCCCGGGAATTTGGGTTTTTTCCCGTGAATTTGGGGTTTTTCCCCCCTGGGATTTGGGGTTTTTCCCCAGGATTTGGGGTTTTTCCCCAGGAATTTGGGGTTTTTTTCCCTGGATTTGGTTTTTTTCCCCTGGATTTGGTTTTTTTCCCTGGATTTGGGGTTTTTTCCCGGATTTTGGGGTTTTTTTCCCCGGATTTGGTTTTTTTTCCCTGGATTTGGGTTTTTTCCCTGGATTTGGGGGTTTTTCCCCGTGAATTTGGTTTTTTTCCCCCGGATTTGGGTTTTTTTCCCTGGATTTGGTTTTTTTTCCCGGGATTTGGGTTTTTTTCCCTGGATTTGGTGTTTTTTTTCCCTGATTTGTTTTTTTTCCCTGGATTTGGGTTTTTTCCCGGATTTTGGGTTTTTTCCCTGGATTGGGTGTTTTTTCCCCTGGATTTGGGTTTTTTTTTCCCTGGATTTGGTTTTTTTTTCCCTGGATTTGGGTTTTTTCCCCTGGATTTGGTTTTTTTTTTTCCCTGGATTTGGGTTTTTTTTCCCCTGATTTGGGTTTTTTTTCCCTGGATTTTGGGGTTTTTCCCGTGAATTTGGGGTTTTTTTCCCTGGATTTGGGGTTTTTTTCCCTGGATTTTGTTTTTTTTTTTTTCCCCGGATTTGGGTTTTTTCCCGGATTTTGGGTCTCACCTGCGGCGCAGGGGCCCCCCCAGCAGCGCCAGGGCCAGGCCCAGCCCCAGGCACAGCCCCAGCGCCGCCCCCAGGGGGGAGGGGCGGCGGCAGCCGGGGGGGCGGGGCCTCATCCCGGGGGGCGGGGCCTGGGGGACAGCGGGGGGGGGGTCACCCCAAAAACCCCAAAAAACCCAAATCCCAAATCCCAGCCCCAAATCCCAGCCCTGATCCCAAACCCAAAAACCCCAAATCCAAATCCCAGCCCTGATCCCAAACCCCAAAAACCCCAAATCCCAAATCCCAGCCCCATCCCAAACCCCAAAAACCCCAAATCCCATCCCCAAATCCCAGCCCTGATCCCAAATCCCAAATCTCAGCCCTGCCCTCAAATCCCAAATCCCAGCCCTGTCCCCAAATCCCAGCCCCGTCCCCAAATCCCAAATCCCAGCCTGATCCCCAAATCCCAGCCTGATCCCCAAATCCCAAATCCCAGCCCGATCCCCAAATCCCAAATCCCAGCCCTGTCCCCAAATCCCAGCCCCGTCCCAAATTCCCAAATTCCCAAATCCCAGCCCTGTCCCCAAATCCCAGCCCCGTCCCAAATTCCAAATCCCAGCCCCGTCCCTAAATCCCAAATCCCAGCCCCGTCCCTAAATCCCAAATCCCAGCCCCGTCCTCAAATCCCAGCCCTGATCCCAAATGCCAAAAACCCCAAATCCCAGCCCCAAATCCCAGCCCTGATCCCAAATCCCAAATCCCAGCTCTGTCCCCAAATCCCAAATCCCAGCTCTGTCCCCAAATCCCAAATCCTAGCCCCGTCCCCAAATCCCAAATCTCAGCCCCATCCCTAAATCCCAAATCCCAGCCCTGGTGCCCTCCTCAGTTCCAATTCCGATTTCCTTCCCCCCCCCCCCCCCCCCAATCCCGGTTTTGCCCCATCCCAAATCCCAGTGCCCCAAATTCCCAATTCCCCTCCAATTCCCAGTTTTCTCCCCCCAAATCCCTGTCCCCATTCCCGATCCCAAATCCCCCGATCCCGATCCCAAATCCTTCTCCCCATTCCCGATCCCAATCCCTCGATCCCAAATCCCTCTCCCCGTTCCCGGTTCCCCCCGATCCCAAATCCCTCTCCCCATTCCCGGTTCCCCCCGATCCCAAATCCCTCTCCCCATTCCCGATCCCAATCCCAAACCCCTCTCCCCATTCCCGATCCAAATCCCCCTCCCCGATCCCGGTTCCCCCCGATCCCAAATCCCCTCTCCCCGTTCCCGATCCCGGTTCCCCGATCCCGATCCCAAATCCCCCTCCCCGATCCCGGCTCCCCCCGATCCAAATTCCCCATTCCCGATCCCAAATCCCCTCCCCGATCCAAATCCCCCGATCCCGTTCCCGATCCCGATCCCGGTTCCCCGATCCCAAATCCCCCGTTCCCGATCCCAAATCCCCCATTCCCGATCCCAAATCCCCCGTTCCCGTTCCCGTTCCCGGTCCCGCTCTCACCGCGGCTCGCTCAGCTCCGCCACATCCCGGGCTCGGCTCCCGGCCGGGGGCGTTTCCCGGCGATCCCAAAAGTTCCCGGAATCCCGGAGCCGTTCCCGGAGTTGTTCCCGATCCTTCTCTTCCCTGCCCCGCAGAACTTCTCGGCTTTGTCCGCGGCCCCGCCCCGGGACGGCCCGCCGGGCGGAGCGGCCCCGGGAACGGCGGCTGCGAGTTGGGATCGGGAACGGATTTGGGATCGGGACCGGGATTTGGGATTTGGGATCGGGAACGGGATTTGGGATCGGGACCGGGATCTGGGATTTGGGAATGGCAACGGGATTTGGGATCGCGATCTGGGAGTTGGGAATGGCAACGGGAGTTGGATCGGGATCTGGGATCGGGATCTGGGATTTGGGATCGGGATCTGGATTTGGGATCGGGACGGGACCGGGACCAGGACCGCCCCCGGGCGGGCGGAGCGGGACCGGGAACGGGATCTGGGATTTGGGAATGGGAACGGGATTTGGGATCGGGATCGGGGAACCGGGACCGGGACCGGGACCGCCCCGGGCGGGCGGAGCGGGACCGGGATTTGGGATTGGGATCGGGACCGGGATTTGGGATTGGGATCGGGACCGGGATTTGGGATTGGGATCGGGACCGGGATTTGGGACCGGGATTTGG
>WQNJ02000492.1:0-62661 GCA_016584745.2 Phylloscopus trochilus trochilus | reverse complement strand
ATTTTGGGATAATTTTGGGGTCATTTTGGGCCGTTTTTAGATGATTTTTTGAGATCATTTTGGGCTCTTTTGGGGCCATTTTTGGGATGAATTTGGGTGATTTTGGGGCCATTTTTGGGGCCGTTTCTGGGTAATTTTGGATCATTTTGGGGCCATTTTGGGGCTGATTTTTGGGGATAATTTTGGGTGATTTTTGGGCAGATTTTGGGATATTTTGGGGCCATTTTTGGGATAAATTTGGGCTGATTTTGGGGCCGTTTTTGGGCCGATTTGGGGATAATTTTGGGTGATTTTTGGGCGATTTTTGGGCTGATTTTGGGCTGTTTTGGGGCCGCAGGTGGAGCTGCCCGAGGTGACCCCGCGGGAGCTGCAGCTGCTGCTGGAGGCCGAAGGTCAGAGGTCACCCGGGGGTCACCTGGGGGTCATTTCGGGGGCATTTTGGGTCAATTTTGGGAGATTTTGGTTCATTTTGGGGTCATTTTGGAGGAGTTTTTGGGAAATTTGGGGCATTTTTTGCCGTTTTTTGGTCATTTTGGGCTCGTTTGGGGAAATTTTGGGTCATTTTGGGGTCATTTTTGGGCCCTTTTTTGGAAATTTTGGATCATTTTGGGTCATTTTTGGGAATTTTTTAGGATTTTTGGGTCATTTTTGGCCATTTTGGGGTGAATTTGGGGCATTTTTGGGGCATTTTGGGCTTTTTTTGAGAACTTTTGGGGTCGTTTTTGAACCATTTTGGGGAATTTTCAGCCGTTTTGGGCCAATTTTGGGTCAATTTTGGGTCATTTTTGGGAAATTTTGGGTCGTTTTGGGTCATTTGGGAGGATTTTGGGGAAATTTGGGGCATTTTGGCCGTTTTTTGATCAGTTTTTGGAAATTTTGGGGAATTTTTGCTTTTTTTGGTCATTTTTTTGGCCATTTTGGGACATTTTTGGACGATTTTTTGAAATTTTGGGCCATTTTGGGTCTTTTGAGTGATGTTTGGGTCGTTTTTTGGGAATTTTTGGGGAATTTTTGGGTCGTTTTTGGCCATTTTGGGGTGAATTTGGGGCATTTTTGGGGCATTTTTGGGGCATTTTTGGCTCTTTTTGGAAACTTTTGGGTCGCTTTTGAACCATTTTTGGAAATTTTCTGCTGTTTTGGGCCAATTTTGGGTCATTTTTGGGGCCTTTTTTTTCATTTTGAGCCATTTTAGGTCGGTTTTGGGGTAATTTGGGGCCTTTTTGACCATTTTTGGGTCATTTCGGGCCAATTCTTGATGGTTTGGGGTCATTTTGGAATATTTTTCGGTCAGTTTGGGGCGGTTTTGGGTCACTTTAAAAAAATCGGTGTTTTGGGTTATTTTTGGGTCATTTTTGGATAATTTTGGGTCATTTTTGGGTCATTTTTGGCATCTTCTTGGATCATTTTTGGGAAGTTTGGGGCCATTTTTGGCGATTTTGGGTCATTTTGGGGCCGTTTTGAACATTTTTGGGTCATTCCTAAAAAAATCGGGAGTTTTGGGGTAATTTATGGAAAATTTGGGGCCATTTTGGGTCATTTTGGGGTCGTTTTTTACTGATTTTTGGGTCGGTTTTTAGTAATTTTGGGGCCTTTTTATCATTTCTGGGGCGTTTTTGGTGATTCTTGATGATTTTTGGCTGATTTTGGGGTCATTTTTTATCGTTTTTGGGCCATTTGGGGACATTTTTGCAAATTTTGGGTCATTTTTAAAGATTTTAGGGTCATTTGGGGGCCTTTTTTATCACTTTGATCATTTTTGGGGGTTTTTTTGGCAATTTTGGGCGATTTTGGGGCCTTTTTTATCATTTTTGGGGCATTTTGAGTCATTTTTGGTGATTTTTGGGGAGTTTTTTGATCATTTTGGGTCAATGTTGGGTCGTTTTGGGAACTTTTGGGATCAGTTTTGAGTCATTTTGGGTCATTTTGGGGCGTTTTGGGTCATTTTTTGATAATTTTGGGGGGGTTTGGGGCAATTTTGGGAGATTTTCTGGCCTTTTTTATCATTTTTGGGGTGTTTGGGGTCATTTTTGGTGATTTTTGGGTCATTTTTTGATCATTTTGCGTCATTTTGGGGCCATTTTGTTCATTTTGAGCCGTTTTGGGTCATTTTTGGGCCATTTCTTATCATTTTTTGGGCCATTTTGGGGCATTTTTGGGTCATTTTTGGATCATTTTTGGATCCTTTTGGGTCATTTTGGGTCTTTTTGATCATTTTTCATCATTTTTTGGGCCATTTTTGGGTCATTTTGTTCATTTTGAGCCGTTTTGGGTCATTTTGGGGTCATTTTTAATCATTTTGGGTCAGTTTGGGGTCTTTTTCAGGTCATTTTGGGAACTTTTGGGCCGTTTTGGGTCATTTTTTACCATTTTTGGGTCGTTTTGGATGATTTTTTTGGACATTTTGGGCCACTTTTTATAAAAAAAAAATTGGGGGTTTTGGGTCATTTTCAGGGAATTTTGATGATTTGGGGGCCTCTTTTGGTCATTTTTTGGCAATTTTGGGGTGATTTTGGGTCATTTTGGGTCATTTTTTGTGATTTTGGGAGATTTTGGGGCATTTTTGGGTCATTTTGGCTCTTTTTGCGTCATTTTTGGGGTCTTTTTTGGTGATTTTGGGTGATTTTGAGTGAATTTTGGGTGATTTGGGGTCATTTTGGG
Source organism: Phylloscopus trochilus trochilus (assembly GCA_016584745.2). Lineage (NCBI taxonomy): Eukaryota > Metazoa > Chordata > Aves > Passeriformes > Phylloscopidae > Phylloscopus > Phylloscopus trochilus. The sequence continues at coordinate 60,003 of WQNJ02000492.1, read as the reverse complement.
TCATTTTTTGGAATTTTTTGGAATTTTTGGGTCGTTTTGGGCCATTTTGGGGTGAATTTGGGTCACTTTGGGGTCGTTTTTGGGGCATTTTTGGAAATTTTCAGCAATTTTGGGTCAAATTTTGGGTCAATTTTGGGAAATTATGGCCATTTTTGCTCATTTTTGGTCACTTTTGGGTGATTTTGGGACATTTTTGGATGATTTTTAGAAATTTTGGGTGATTTTGGGCAAGTTCTGAGTCATTTTTGGGTCATTTTGGGTCATTTTTGGAACTTTTTGGGAATTTTTTGGTTCGTTTTTGGCCATTTTGGGGTGAATTTGGGTCACTTTGGGGTCATTTGGGGGCTTTTTTGGCTCTTTTTGGGAACTTTTGGGGTCGTTTTTGAACCATTTTTGGAAATTTTCAGCAATTTTGAGCCAATTTTGGGTCAATTTTGGGTCATTTTGGTCAATTTGGGGTCCTTTTTGGGAAACTTTGGATCATTTTTGGGTCAATTTGCGGCCATTTTTGCTCATTTTCAGTCACTTTTGGGTGATTTTGGGACATTTTTGGACGATTTTTGGAAATTTTGGGTCATTTTGGGGAAGTTCTGAATTATTTTGAGTCATTTTGGGGTCATTTTTGAAAAATTTTGGGGATTTTTAGCCATTTTGGGGTGAATTTGGGTCACTTTGAGGTAATTTTTGGGGCATTTTTGACTCTTTTTGGGAACTTTTGGGGTTGTTGAACCATTTTGGGTCAATTTTGGGTCATTTTTGGGTCATTTGGGAGAAGTTTTTGGGGAAATTTGGGGTATTTTTGGCCGTTTTTTGATCGTTTTGGGGTCATTTTGGGAAAATTTTGGGACATTTTGGGTCATTTTTGGGCCATTTTTAGGAATTTTTTGGAATTTTTGGGCCATTTTGGGGCATTTTGGGGTGAATTTGGGTCACTTTGGGGTCGTTTTGGGGGCATTTTTGGAAATTTTCAGCTATTTTGGGTCATTTTGGGTCATTTTTTGGTGATTTCGGGAGATTTTGGGGCATTTTTGGGTGATTTTTGGGTGATTTTGAGTGAATTTTGGGTGATTTTGGGTAAAATTTGGGTCATTTTGGGGGGATTTTTGGGTCGTTTTTGGCCATTTTGGGGTAAATTTGGGGCATTTTTGGGCCATTTTTGGCTCTTTTTGGGCACTTTTGGGGTCGTTTTTGAACCATTTTTGGAAATTTTCAGCCATTTTGGGCCAATTTTGGGCCATTTTGGAAATTTTGGGCAATTTTGGGTCTTTTGAGTGATGTTTGGGTCATTTTCTGGGAATTTTTTTGGAATTTTTGGGCATTTTTGGCCATTTTGCGGTGAATTTGGGTCACTTTGGGGTCATTTTGGGGCATTTTTGGCTCTTTTTGGGAACTTTTGGGCTCGCTTTTCACCATTTTGGGTCATTTTTTGGAAATTTTGGGTCAATTTTGGGGTCGTTTGGGAGGAGTTTTTCGGGAAATTTGGGGCATTTTTGGCCGTTTTTTGGTCGTTTTGGGGTCGTTTGGGGAAATTTTGGGTCATTTTTGGTCATTTTTTGGGAATTTTTGGGTCGTTTTTTGGCTATTTTGAGGTGAATTTGGGTCACTTTGGGGTCATTTAGGGGCATTTTTGGCTCTTTTCGGGAACTTCTGGGGTCGTTTTTGAACCATTTTTGGAAATTTTCAGCCGTTTTGGGTCAATTTTGGGTCTTTTTTGGGAAATTTTGGGTCATTTTGGGGTCATTTGGGAGGATTTTGGGGAAATTTGGGGCATTTTTGGCCGTTTTTTAATCAGTTTTTGGAAATTTTGGGGCATTTTTGCTCATTTTTGGTCATTTTTTGGGCCATTTTGGGACATTTTTGGACAATTTTTGGGAAATTTTGGGTCATTTTGGGTCTTTTGAGTGATTTTTGGGTTATTTTTTGGGAATTTTTTGGGATTTTGGGGTCCTTTTGGGTCACTTTGGGGCATTTTTGGCTCTTTTTGGGAACTTTTGGGGTCATTTTTCACCATTTTTGGAAATTTTCAGCTGTTTTGGGTCAAATCTTGGGCCAATTTTGGGAAATTTCAGGCCATTTTTGCTCATTTTCGGTCACTTTTGGGTGATTTTGGGACATTTTTGGACCATTTTTGGAAATTTTGGGTCATTTTGGGGAAGTTCTGAATCATTTTTGGGTCATTTTGGGTCATTTTTGGGAATTTTTTTGGGACTTTTGGGTCGTTTTTGGCCATTTTGGGTCATTTCGGGTCAAATTTTGGGGAATTTTTGGGCCGTTTTTGGCTGTTTTGGGTGATTTTGGGTCTTTCGGGGTCATTTTGGGGCCATTCTTGATCATTTTTGGGGCATTTTTTAATAATTTTGGGCATTTTGGGGTCATTTTTGGAGAAATTTGGTGATTTGGGGTCATTTTTGGGGCCTTTCCTGGTCATTTTTGATCATTTTTAGGGATTTTTTGGGCGATTTTGGGGCCTTTTTCTCATTTTTGGGCGATTTTGGGTGATTTTGGGTAATTTTGGGCCAATTTTGGGTGATTTTGGGTGATTTTTGTCTCCCCTCCCCCCCCAGAGGAGGCGCCGGAGCCGGAGCTGGAGCTGCCCCTCCCCCCCCGTGAGGAATTCGGGGGAAATTCGGGAAATTTTGGGAAAATTTGGGAATTTGGGGGGGAAAAAATGGAAATTTTGGAGCAAAAATGGGGGAATTTTGGGGGGAAAATGGGAATTTTGGGGGGAAATTTGGGGGAAAATGGGAAATTTTGGGGGGAAATTTGGGGGAAAATGGGAATTTTGGGATTTTTGGGAGGAAAAATGGGGAAATTTTGGGAAAATTTTGGAGAATTGGGGTGAAAATGGGGGAGTTTGGGCAAAAATTGGAGGAAAAAATGGGAAAAAAATAAAAATTTTGGAAAAAATGGGGGAATTGGGGGAAATTGGGGGGAAAATGGAAATTTTGGGGGAAAAATGGGATTTTGGGGGGAAATTGGGAGGATTTGGATGGAAAATGAGGAAATTTGGGAAAGATTGGGGAAAATTGGGAAAATTTGGGCAAAAAATTGAAGAAAAAATGGAAAAATTTGGGAAAAATTTGGGAAAATTTGGGAATTTTTTTGGAATTTTTTGGCAAAATTGGGAAAAATGGGAAAATTTGGAAAAAATTTGGGGAAAAATTGGGGAAAACTGGGGAATTGGGGGAGGAGAATTGGGGCAAAAACGGGGAAATTTGGGGGAATTTTGGGGAAAAAATGAAAATTTTGGGGGAAAACCCAAAAATTTTGGGGAGAAAAATGGAAATCTGGGGACATTTTGGGGTGAAAAAAGGGAATTTTGGAGAATTGCGGTGAAAATTGGGGAGTTTGGGCAAAATTTGAGGAAAAAAACAAAAAAAAAAGGAAAAAAATTTAAAAATTTGGAAAAATTGGGGGAAATTTTGGGAAATTTGGGAACTTTTTTGGAAATTTTTTTGGGAATTTTTTGGGAAAATTGGGAAAAACATAGGAACAATTGGGAAATTTTTGGGAAAAATTTGGGAAAATTTGGGAAAATTTGGGAAAAAGCTGGGAATTTTGGAGGAAAAATTTGGAATTTGGGGGGAAAATGAAAATTTTGGGGAGAAAAAGGGAAATTTTGGGACATTTGGGGGAATTTTGTAAAATTGGGATGAAAATTGGGGAGTTTGGGATAAAATGGAGGAAAAAATGGGGAAAATGGAAAAAATTACAAATTTTGGAAGATTTGGGGACAAAATTGGGCAAAAATTTGGGGGAATTTTGGGGAGAAAAAAATTAAAATTTTGGGGAAAAAAATCAGAATTTTGGGGAAATTTTGTGGGAGTTGGGAGGAGAATTGGGAAAATTTGGGCAAAATTTTGAGGAAAAAAACCAGAAAAATTTGGGGAAAATCTGGGAAAATTTGGGAAATTTTTTGGAAAAATTTGGGAAATTTTTGAGAAATTTTTTAGGAAGATTTGGTAAAAATTTGGGAAAAATTTGGGAAAGTTTTGAGAAATTTGGGAATTTTTTGGCAATTTTTTGGGAATGTTTTGGAAAAATTGGGAAAAACATGGGAACAATTGGGAAATTTTTGGAAAAATTTGAGAAAATTTGGGAAAGTTTTGCGGAAAAATTGGGGGAAAAATTTTGGAAAATTGGGAAAATTTGGGAAAAAATTTGAGGAAAAACCAGAAAATTTTGTGGAAAAATTGGGAAAAAATTTGAGAAAATTTGGGGAAAATTTGGGAATTTTTTTGGAAAAATTTGGGAAAAAATTGGGGAAAAAATAAAAAAATTTAGGAAAATTTAGGGAAAAATTTGGGGATTTTTGGGAATTCTTTGGGAATTTTGGGGGGAAAATTTGGGAAAAATTGGGGAATTTTTGGGGAATTTTCTTGGAATTTTTTGGGAAAATTTGGGAAAAAATTAGGAAAAACTGGGAAAAAATTGGGAAAAATTGGGAATTTTTTTGGAAAATGTGGGAAAAATTTGGAAAAATCTGGGGAAAATTTGGGAATTTTGGGGGAATTTTTTGGCAAAATTGGGAAAAATTTTGGGAAAAAATTGGGGGAAAAATTGGAAAAATTTGGGAATTTTTTGGTAATTTTTTTGGAAAATTTGAGAAAAAATTGTGAAAATTTTGGGAAAATTTAGGAAAAACTTGGGGGAAAATTTGGGAAAAATTGGGGAATTTTTTTGGAAAATTTGGGGAAAAATTTGGGGAAAATTTGGGATTTTTTTTGGAATTTTTTGGGAATTTTTTTGGAATTTTTGGATTTTTTTTGTGTATTTTTTCCCCCTCCCCTCCCCCCCCGTTGCCGTTCCAGGCCCCGCCCCCCCGGAGGCCCCGCCCCTCCCGGCGCTGCCGCCGGCCCCGCCCCCCCCGCGCAGGCCCCGCCCCCCGGGCTGGGAGGGGCGGAGCCAAATCCCCAGCCCGGAGATGAGAGAGCGGCTGAGAGAGCAATGGGGGCACTGCCGGGAAAGGGTCAGTGACCTATGACCCCTGAGTGACCTGTGACCCCGAGTGACCTATGAGTGACCTTTGAGTGACCCTGGAGTGATCTCTGAATGACCCCTGGGTGACCCATGAGTGACCTCTGACCACTGAGTGACCTCTGAGTGGCCTTTGAGTGACCCCTGAGTGACCCTGGAGTGACCCTGGAGTGACCTCTGACCTCTGAGTGACCCCTGAATGACCCCAGGGTGACCCCTGAGTGACCATTGAGTGACCTCTGAGTGACCCCGGGGTGACCTCTGACCATTGAGTGACCTCTTGTGTGACCTCTGGGTGACCTTTGAGTGACCCCTAGGTGACCCATGAGTGACCTCTGACCACTGAGTGATCTCTGAGTGACCCCTGAGTGACCTCTGCGAGAATGACCCCTGGGTGACCTTGGAGTGGCCCCTTGGTGACCCCTGACCCCTGAGTGACCCTGGAGTGATCTCTGAGTGACCCCTGGGTGACCCCTGGGTGACCTGTGACGTGGGGAGTGATCTCTGACCCCTGACCTCTGGGTGACCTCTGACCTCTCAGTAACCCCTGAGTGACCCTTGGGTGACCCCCTCGGTGACCTTTAAGTGGCCTGTGAGTAACCCCTGGGTGACCTCTGGGTGACCCCGGAGTGACCCCAGAGTGACCGTGACCTCTGACCCCTGGGTGACCCCTGAGCCCTGAGTGACCCCTGACCTGTGAGAGTGACCTGAGTGACCTCTGGGTGACCCCTGACCTCTCAGTGACCCCTGACTCCTGAGTGACCCCTGGCTGACCCCTGACCTTTGACCCCCCCGCAGGAGCCGCTGCCCCCCCCCCACCTGCTGCGGCGCCCCCCGAGCGACCTCCTGAGCCAGCCCGGCCACGGTCAGTGACCCCTGACCCCGGGGTGACCCCAGAGTGACCCCTGACCCCGGAGTGACCCCTGACCCACAGATCTGTGCCCCATAGATCTGTGCCCTATAGACCCTGCCCCATAGATTTCCCTGCCCCACACGTTCCCTGCCCCACAGACCCTGCCCCACACATCCCATCCTGCCCCACAGATCTGTGTGCCCCATAGAGCCTGACCCATAGCGTCTGCCCCACAGATCCCAGCCTGCCCCATTGATTTCCCTGCCCCACACGTCTCTGCCCTACAGATCCCAAACCCTGCCCCATGGATCTGAGTGTGCCCCATAGATCCTGCCCTATAGCGTCTGCCCCATAGATCCCAGCCTGCCCCATAGAGCCTTCCCTGCCCCACACGTTCCCTGCCCCATGGATCCCAAGCCCTGCCCCATAGATCTGAGCGTGCCCCATAGATTCCCTGCCCCACAGATCCTGCCCCATAGACCCTGCCCCATAGATCCCAAACCCTGCCCCATGGATCCCGTGCCCCACACATTCCTGCCCCATAGATCCCATCCTGCCCCATAGACGGTGCCCCACAGACCCTGCCCCACACATTCCCTGCCCCACACCTGTCTCTGCCCCACACACCCCTGCCCCATAGACCCTGCCCCATAGGTTCCCTGCCCCACATCTCTCCCCCCAGCCCTGCCCCACAGATCCTGCCCCACGAATCTGTGTGTGCCCCATAGATCCCTGGCCCATAGATCTGTGCCCCATAGACCCTGCCCGACACATTCCCTGCCCCATAGATTTCCCTGCCCCACACGTTCCCTGCCCATAGATCTGTCCCACAGATCCTGTGCCCCATAGATCCTGCCCCATAGACTCCCTGCCCCACACATCCTTGCCTGACACATTCCCTGCCCCATGGATCCCATCCTGCCCCATAGAGCCTTCCCTGCCCCATAGATCTGAGTGTGCCCCATAGATCCTGCCCCACAAATTCCCTGCCCCATTGATCCCTGTCTCTCTCTCCCCCAGCCCTGCCCCACAGATCCCAAACCCTGCCCCATAGATTTGAGCCTGCCCCACACATCCCTGCCCCACAGATCCAGACCCACAGACCGTGCCCCACATCTCTGTGTCTCTCCCCCCCAGCCCTGCCCCACACATCCCTGACCCACAGACCCTGCCCCATGGATTCCCTGCCCCACATCTCTCTCTCCCCCCAGTGCTGCCCCATAGATTTTCCTGCCCCACACGTTCCCTGCCCCACAGATCTCTGCCCCATGGATCCCAAACCCTGTCCCATGGATCTGAGCCTGCCCCATGGATCCTGCCCCACACATTCCCTGACCCATCGACCCTGCCCCATTGATTTCTCTGCCCCACACGTCTCTGCCCCATAGATCCCAAACCCTCTCCCATGGAGCTGAGCCTGCCCCACATTCCCTGCCCCATGGATTCCCTGCCCCACAGATCCCTGCCCCATGGATTCCCTGCCCCATAGATCCCTGCCCCATGGATTCCCTGCCCCACATTCCCTGCCCCATGGATTCCCTGCCCCATAGATCCCTGCCCCATAGATCTCTGTGTTTCCCCCCCAGCCCTACCCCACACATCCCTGCCCCATAGATCCGAGTGTGCCCCATAGATCCTGCCCCACACATCCCTGCCCCACACATCTTGCCCCACACATCCCTGCCCCATGGATCTGGGCGTGCCCTATAGATCCTGCCCCAGAGATCTGTGTGCCCCATAGACCCTGCCCCATGGATCCCAGCCTGCCCCATAGATGGTGCCCCACAGATCCTGCCCAACATCTCTCTCTCCCCCAGCCCTGCCCCATAGATGTTCCTGCCCCACAGATCCTAAATCCTGCCCCATAGATCCCAGCCTGCCCCATAGATCTGGGTGTGCCCCACATTCCCTGCCCCACACATTCCTGCCCCACAGATCCCATCCTGCCCCATTGAATTCCCTGCCCCACACGTCTCTGCCCCATGGATCCCAAACCCTGCCCCATGGATCGGAGCCTGCCCCATAGATCTGTGTGCCCCATAGAGCCTGCCCCATAGCGTCTGCCCCATAGATCCCAGCCTGCCCCATAGAGCCTTCCCTGCCCCATGGATCTGAGCCTGCCCCACAGCTCCTGCCCCATGGATCCCAAATCCTGCCCCATAGATCTCAGCCTGCCCCATAGATCCCTGCCCCACACATCCCTGCCCCGCATCTCTGTGTCTCTCCCTCCCCAGATCCTGCCCCACAGATCTGTGCCCCATAGATCCTAAACCCTGCCCCATGGATCTGAGCCTGCCCCATAGATCTGTGTGCCCCATAGAGCCTGACCCATTGATCTGGGTGTGCCCCACAGATCCTGCCCCACATCTCTCTCCCCCCCAGCCCTGCCCCATAGATTTTCCTGCCCCACAGATCCCAAGACCTGCCCCATAGGTCTGTGTGTGCCCCATAGATCTGAGCCTGCCCCACGGATCCTGCCCCATAGATTCCAGCCAGCCCCATAGATCTGGGTGTGCCCCACACACCCTGCCCCATAGGTTCCCTGTCCCACACATTCCTGCCCCATAGATCCCCTGCCCCACAGATCCCATCCTGCCCCATTGATTTCCCTGCCCCACACGTCTCTGCCCCACGGATCCCAAACCCTGCCCCATGGATTCCCTGCCCCACATCTCTCTCTCTCCCCCAGTGCTGCCCCATAGATTTTCCTGCCCCACACATCCTGCCCCACAGATCCCATCCTGCCCCATTGATCCCATCCTGCCCCATTGATTCCTTGCCTCACAGACCCTTCCCCATAGATTTCCCTGCCCCATAGATCTCTGCCCTATAGATCTGTGCCCTATAGATCCTGCCCCACACATTCCCTGCCCCACACATCCTCACCCATAGACCCTGCCCCACACATCCTTGCCTGACACATTCCCTGCCCCATGGATCCCATCCTGCCCCACAGATCCTGCCCCATTGATTTCTCTGCCCCACACGTCTCTGCCCCATTGATCCCAAACCCTGCCCCACAGATCCTGCACAACACATTCCCTGACCCATAGACCCTGCTCCATGGATTCCCTGCCCCACATCTCTCTCTCCCCCAGTCCTGCCCCATTGACTTTCCTGCCCCACAGATCCTAAATCCTGCCCCATAGATCCCATCCTGCCCCATAGATCTGGGTGTGCCCCACACATCCCCTGCCCCACGGATCCCAAACTCTGCCCCATGGATCTGAGCCTGCCCCATAGATCTGTGTGCCCCATAGAGCCTGACCCATTGATCTGGGTGTGCCCCATAGGTCCTGCCCTATAGCGTCTGCCCCATAGATCCCAGCCTGCCCCATAGATTCCCTGCCCCACAGATCCTGCCCCACAGACCCTGCCCCATAGATCCCAAACCCTGACCCAAGGATCTCCTGCCCCATAGATTCCCTGCCCCATAGATCCCATCCTGCCCCATGGATCCTGCCCCACACATCCCTGCCCCACAGATCCAGACCCACAGACCGTGCCCCACATCTCTGTGTCTCTCCCTCCCCAGATCCTGCCCCACGGATCTCTGCCCCACAGATCCCATCCTGCCCCATTGATTTCCCTGCCCCACACATTCCCTGCCCCACACATTCCCTGCCCCACACATCCCTACCCCACACATCCCTACCCCACACATTCCCTGCCCCACACATTCCCTGCCCCACACATCCCTACCCCACACATTCCCTGCCCCACACATTCCCTGCCCCACAGATCCTGCCTCATTGATTTCCCTGCCCCACATCTCTGCCCCACACATTCCTGCCCCATAGATCCTGCCCCATAGATTCCCTGCCCCATAGATCTCTGTGTTTCCCCCCCAGCCCTGCCCCACATATCCCTGCCCCACAGATCCCTGCCCCATAGATTCCCTGCCCCATAGAGCCTGACCCACAGATCTGAGCCTGCCCCATAGATCCCATCCTGTCCCATAGACCCTGCCCCACATTCCCTGCCCCACACATTCCCTGCCCCACACATTTCTTTCTCTCCCCCCAGCGCTGCCGCCCCCTCTGGAGCTGCTCTGGCGTCGCTGCCTCCGGCCCCTCCCCCGGCCCCGCCCCCCGGAGCCGCCCCCGGAGCCGCCCAGCGAGCTGGAGGTGGGGCCAGACCCACAGAGACCCATAGATCTGAGCCTGCCCCATAGATCTGTGTGACCCACAGAGCCTGACCCATAGATCTGTGTGCCCCATAGATCTGTGTGTGCCCCATGGATCTGAGCCCCATAGATCCCTGCCCCATAGATCTGTGTGTGCCCCATAGATCTGTGTGCCCCATAGATCCTGAACCCTGCCCCATAGATCCCAAACCCTGCCCCAGAGCCGCCCAGCGAGCTGGAGGTGGGGCCTGACCCACAGAGCCTGACCCATAGAGCCTGCCCCATAGATCCCTGACCCACAGATCCTGACCCATAGAGCCTGCCCCATAGAGCCCTGACCCATAGATCCTGACCCATAGATCCTGACCCATAGATCTGTGTGCCCCATAGATCCCAAACCCTGCCCCCGGAGCCGCCCAGCGAGCTGGAGGTGGGGCCTGACCCACAGATCCTGCCCCATAGAGCCTGCCCCATAGATCTGTGTGTGCCCCATAGATCCCAAACCCTGCCCCATAGATCTGTGCCCCATAGATCCCAAACCCTGCCCCATAGATCTGTGCCCCATAGATCCCAAACCCTGCCCCATAGATCTGTGCCCCATAGATCCCAAACCCTGCCCCATAGATCTGTGCCCCATAGATCCCAAACCCTGCCCCATAGATCTGTGCCCCATAGATCCCAAACCCTGCCCCCCGGAGCCGCCCAGCGAGCTGGAGGTGGGGCCTGACCCTGAACCCTGCCCCATAGATCTGTGTGACCCATAGATCTGTGCCCCATAGATCTGTGTGCCCCATAGATCCCTGTGTGCCCCATAGAGCCTGAACCCTGCCCCATAGAGCTGTGTGTGCCCCATAGAGCCTGCCCCATAGATCTGTGTGTGCCCCATAGATCCTGAACCCTGCCCCATAGATCCTGACCCACAGAGCCTGCCCCATAGATCTGAGCCTGCCCCATAGATCTGTGTGCCCCATAGATCCTGACCCATAGATCCCTGACCCACAGATCCCAAACCCTGACCCATAGATCCTAAACCCTGCCCCATAGAGCCTGACCCATAGATCCTGACCCATAGATCTGTGTGTGCCCCATAGATCCTGACCCATAGATCCTGACCCATAGATCTGTGTGTGCCCCATAGATCCTGACCCATAGATCCTGACCCATAGATCCTGCCCCATAGATCCCAAACCCCACCCCCTGGAGCCGCCCAGCGAGCTGGAGGTGGGGCCTGACCCACAGATCCTAAACCCTGCCCCATAGATCCTGACCCACAGATCTGTGTGTGCCCCATAGATCCGTGTGTGCCCCATAGATCTGGGTGTGCCCCATAGATCTGCCCCATAGATCCTGACCCATAGATCTGGGTGTGCCCCATAGATCCTGCCCCATAGATCTGGGTGTGCCCCATGCCCAAAAACCCCAAAATTTGCCCCAAAGATCTGAACTTTCCCCCAAATTTCACCCAAAATCCCCTAATTTTGCTCCAAAATCTCCAAGTTTTGCCCCAAAATCCCCAAATTTTGCCAAAAAATCCCCAGATTTTGCCCCCAAATCCCAAAATTTGTCCCAAAAAATCCTGAGTTCTGTCCCAAAAATCTGAATTTTCCCCCAAATTTCACCCAAAGCCCCCAAATTTTGTCCCAAAATCCCAAAATTTGCCCCAAAGATCTGAATTTTCCCCCAAATTTCAGCCAAAATCCCCTAATTAAATTTTGAAACCCCCGAATTTTGCCCCAAAATCCCCAAATTTGTGCCAAAAATCCTGAGTTTTGTCCCAAAAATCTCAAATTTTCCCCCAAACTTGCCCCAAAAATCCCAAAATTTGCCCCAAAAATCCCCAAATTTTGCCAAAAAAATCCCAAACTTTGCCCCAAAATTCCCCAAATTTTGCCCCAAGAATCTCAAGTTTTGCCAAAAAATCCCCAAATTTGCCAAAAAACCACAAAATTTGCCCCAAAGATCTGAATTTTCCCCCAGATTTTGCCAAAAAATCCCAGATTTTCTCCCAAAATCCCCAAATTTTGCCCCAAAATCCCAAAAGTTGCCCCAAAAATCCTGAAATTTGCCCCAAAATTCCCAATTTTTGCCCCAAAAATCTCAAATTTTGCCCCAAAAATCTGAAATTTTGCCCAAAAGTCTGAAATTTTGCTCCAAAATCCCCAAATTTTGCCCAAAAATTTCTAATTTTGCCCCAAAAATGCCCAAATTTTTTCCCAAAATCCTCAAATTTTGCCAAAAAAATCCTGAAATTTGCCCCCAAGTCTCCAAATTTTGCCCCAAGAATCTCAGATTTTGCCCCAAAAACCCCAAATTTTGCCCCAAAACCCCAAATTTTGCCCCAAAAATCCCAAATTTTGCCCCAAACCCCCAATTTTTGCCCGAATTCGGGGGATTTTGCCCCAAATTTCCGTCCCCAGGTGCTGCGGGAGGCGCTGGAGCCGAGCCTGCCCCCGCCCAGCTCCGGTGAGAAACTCGGGGATTTTGGGAGAAATTTGGGAAATTTTGGGAAATTTGGGGAAAATTTGGAGCAAAAATCAGAAATTTGGAGATTTTTTGGGAGTTTTGGAGGAAATTTGGGGGAATTTTAAGGGAATTTGGGGAATTTGGAGAGAATTTTGGGAGATTTTTGGGAGAAAATTGGGGAATTTTGGATTTCTGGGGGGAATTTGAGGGGGAATTTGGGGAATTCTGGGAAAAATTTGGGGAATTTGGGTGCAAAAATCAGGAATTTGGGGATTTTTTGGGAATTTTGGGGGAAATTTGGGAAATTTGGGGAAATTTTAGGGAATTTGGGGCAATTTTGAGAGAATTTTGGGAATTTTTTGGAGAATTTTGGGAGATTTTTGGAGGAACCTGGGAGATTTTGGATTTCTGGGGGAATTTTGGGGGGGAATTCGGGAAATTTTGGGGAATTTGGGGGCAAAAATCAGAAATTTGGGAATTTTCTGGGAATTTTGGGAAACTTTTGGAGAAAATTGAGGAATTTTTCAAATTTTGGGGGGAATTTTGGAAATTTTAACGGAATTTGGGAAGAGTTTTGGGAAACTTTGGGGAATTTTTTAGAATTTTGGGGGAATTTTCTGGCAAGAATCAGAAATTTGGGAAATTCTGGGAAATTTTAGGGAATTTATGGGAAATCTTTTAAAAATTCAGGGAAAATTTGGGGAAATTTTGGATTCTGGGCAGAAAATTTGGGGAATTTTGTGGCAAAAATCGAGAATTTGGGAATTTTGGGGGGAATTTTGGGAAATTTCTGGAGGAAATGGAAAAATTGGGAACTTCGGGGGAAAAGATTTTGGGAATTTTAGGGATTTTTGGGACAATTTTGGTAAAATTTTGGGGGAATCTGGGAGAATTTGGGGAATTTCAGGCAAATTTGGGGAATTTTTAGGGGACTTTGGGGGATTTTGGGGAAAAATCAGAATTTTTGGGGATAATTCAGGGAATTTCAGGGACTTGGGGGGGAATTTGGGGCCAAAAAATGGGAAATTTGGGATTTTGGGGGGAATTTTGGGGAAAATTTTGGGAAATTTGAGAAATTTTGAGTGAATTTTTGGGTGAATTTTGGGTGAATTTTGGGTGAATTTTGGGGGAATTTTGGGGGAATTTTGGGTGAATTTTGGGTGAATTTTGAGTGAATTTTGGGTGAATTTTGGGTGAATTTTGAGTGAATTTTGGGTGAATTTTGAGTGAATTTTGGGTGAATTTTGGGGGAATTTTGGGTCAATTTTGGGTCAATTTTGGGTGAATTTTGGGCGCTGACTTTGCCCCTCCCCCCCCAGAGCTTTCCCTGGAGCCGCTGGAGGAGGAGCCCAGGTGGGGGCGGGGCCTGAGCCGGAAGTGGGCGGAGCCAAACCCGGAAGTCGCTCAGGACCTTTAATCGGGGACAATTCGGGAAAATTTTGGGAGAATTTTGGGAAAAATTTGGGAAAATTTAAGGAAAAAAAAAACACAAAATGGCGGCCGGAAGTGGGCGGGGCTTAAACCGGAAATAAAGGGGAAACCAGGAAGTGGGTGGGGCTTAAGCAGGAAACAAGTAGAAACAGGAAGTGGGTGCAAAAAACCCGGAAGTGGGCGTGGCTTGAACAGGAAGTGGAGTTGGAGGAGAGGTAAAGCAAAGGCCAGGAGTGGGCGGGGCTATAACAGAAGGGGGTGTGGTTTAAGCGGGGGTGTGGGCGGGGCTTAATGAAGAAATGGGCGTGGTTTGAGCAGGAAGTGAGTCGGATTTAAACAGGAAGTGGGCGTGGCTTAAGCAGGAAATGGGATTGAACAGGAAGTGAGTGGCTTGAACAGGGAGTGGGTGGGTTTAAACCGGAAGTGGGCGTGGCTTAAACAGGAAGTGCCCCGTTTTGACTGGAATAAGCACAGGGTGGGGTTTGGGCGAGGGGGGCGTGGCTTGGGGGCGTGTCTCAATGACGTCATCGCTCCTCAGCGCCCCGCCCCTTCCGGCCCCGCCCCCCGAGGCCCTCCCGGAAGTCCCGGAGCCGGCGGCCATCGACCTGCGGAGGTGAGGGGCGGAAAGTTCCGGAATTTCGGGAATTTCCCGGGAATTTTGGGGGAAGTTTTGGCGGGAAATTCGCGAATTTTGGGGAATTTGAAGATTGAAGGGTTTGGGGGTTTTTTTTCGGATTTTGAGGGATTTTTGGGAATTTGGTCCAAATTTTTTTTTGGTTTTTGGGTTTTTTTTGGAATTTCCTGGAATTTTGGGGGGTTTTTTTTAAGTTTTTGCTTCTGAATTTTTTTTTCTGTGAATTTATTTTTTAAATTTTTTTTTCTGAATTTTTCTGAGTTTTTTTGAATTTTTTTACTATTTTTTTCTGAATTTTTTTGTGAATTTTTTTCCTGAATTTTTTTTGAACTTTTTTAAATTTTTCTGGGTTTTTTCCTGAATTTTTTCCTGATATTTTTCTGAACCTTTTTCTGTATTTTTCATTTTTTCTGAATTTTTTTCTGAAATTCTTTCTTAATTTTTTCTGATCTTTTTTGAAATTTTTTTCCGAACTTTTTTGAATTTTTTTTTGAATTTTTTGTGAAATTTTTTCTGGATTTTTTTTGAACTTTTCTGAGTTTTTCTGGGTTTTTTTTCCTGAATTTTTTCCTGATTTTTTTTCTGAATTTTTTTCTGTATTTTCCAGTTTTTCTGATTTTTTTTCTGAAATTCTTTCTTAATTTTTTCTGATTTTTTCTGAACTTTTTTCCAAATTTTTTAGAGTTTTTCTGAATTTTTTTGAATTTTTTTTCCGATTTTTTTTAAAGTTTTTTTCTGAATTTTTCCAGATTTTTCTGAATTTCTTCCTGGACTTTTTTGTAAATTTTTTTTTAGCATTTTTCTCAATTTCTTTCTGGCAATTTATAAATTTTTTTAAAAAAACCTTAAAATCTATAAATTTTATAATTTTTTTAAAAAAAATACAAATTACAAATTTAAAAATTTTGGATGTTTTTTAAAAATAAAAATCACAAATTTATAGGTTTCGTAGATTTTCTTAAAAAAAACTAAAGTTTTTTTAAATAAATATTTTTAATAAATATTTTTTAAATAAATACTTTTTAAATAAATATTTTTTAAATAAATATTTCTTAAATAATTTTTTAAATAAATTTTTTTAAATAAATATTTTTTTAAGTAAATGTTTTTAAAATAAATATTTTTTAAATAAATA
Organism: Phylloscopus trochilus trochilus; assembly: GCA_016584745.2. Classification (NCBI taxonomy): domain Eukaryota; kingdom Metazoa; phylum Chordata; class Aves; order Passeriformes; family Phylloscopidae; genus Phylloscopus; species Phylloscopus trochilus. The sequence continues at coordinate 44,384 of WQNJ02000492.1, read as the reverse complement.
TTACAATTTTTTTGAGCTTTTGCCAAAAAAAAATTTTAAAAAATTTTAAAAATTTAAATTTTAAAAATTTAAAAATAATTTAAAAAATTATAAATCCATAAATTTCCCATTTTTAAAATTAAATTTATTGAATTTTTCAATTAAAAATTTTACCAAAATTTTTTTTTAAATTTTTCTTTTAATTTCTTTTCTTTGCCCCTCCCCCCCTCAGGCTGATCCTCGACCACGCCCAACCCCCGGAAGGGGCGGAGCTCGGCGCCATCTTGAGCCCCGATTGGCCACGCCCACTGGTGGCCCGAGCCTTCGCCCTCTGCCTGGGTGAGCCTTGGCCACGCCCCCTTCTCCCCAAGCCACGCCCACCCCCTTTAAACCACGCCCCATTTTCCCCAAGCCACGCCCACCCCTTTAAGCCACACCCCATTTACTTCAAGCCACGCCCATTCCCTTTAAGCCACGCCCCTTCGCTTCAAGCCACGCCCACTCCCTTGAACCCCATTTATCTCAAGCCACGCCCACTTCACTTCAAGCCCCGCCCACCCACCTGAAGCCCCGCCCACTCCCTTCGAGCCACGCCCCATTTACCCCAAGCCACGCCCATGCCCTTAAAGCCACGCCGACTTTATGCTAAGCCACGCCCACTCCGTTGAAGCCACGCCCCTTTGGTTAAAGCCACGCCCCCTCCCGTTGAACCACACCCCTTTAAAATAAGCCACGCCCACTCCCCTGGAGCCACGCCCCAATTACCTCAAGCCACGCCCACCCCATTGAGCCACACCCCTTTAAGAGCCACGCCCACCCCGTTGAAGCCACGCCCCCTATCCTAAGCCACGCCCACTCCCTCTAAGCCACACCCCTCCCTTTAGGCCACGCCCCTTCATCCTAAGCCACGCCCACTCCCCTAAATGTTCCCTCCCATTCACCTCAAGCCACGCCCACTTCGCTTAAAGCCACGCCCACCCACCTCAAGCTCCGCCCCCTCGCTTCAAGCCGTGCCCCGTTTGCCTCAAGCCACGCCCACTGCCTTAAGGCCACGCCCCTTTGCCCCAAGCCCCGCCCACTTCCTTCAAGCCACACCCCTCCGGTTAAAGCCACACCCCTTTTCCACTAGCCACGCCCTCTCTGTTGAAGCCACGCCATATTTACCTCAAGCCACGCCCCCATCCTTCAAGCCACGCCTGTTTACTCCAAGCCCCGCCCACTCCCTTGAAGCCACGCCCCTTTTCCCTGTCCCAGATCAAGCCCCGCCCACTCGGCCCTGGGCTCTAAGCCCCGCCCCCCTCTCCGCAGAGCTCTGCGCCTCCCATTGGCTGCGGCTGGAGCAGCCCCGCCCCTACGGCCCCATCCGGCTCAGGCTCCGCCCCCGGCGCCAATAAACTCCGCCCACCTCGCCTTATATGGAGTGACGGCTGCTCTGTGGGGGGCGGGGGAGGTTTTTTGGGGGGATTTTGGGTGGAATTTGGGTTTTTTGGGGCAAATTTTGGGGATTTTCAGTAATTTGGGGTAGAATTGAGGAAATTTTGTGATTTTTGGGGTGGAATTTGGGGATTTGGGAATTTTTTGGGTGAAATTCGGTGATTTTGGGGTTTTTTGGGGGATTTTTTAGTAATTTTTGGGTGGACTTCAGGAAATGTTGGGATTTTTGGGGCAAAATTTGGGGATTTGGGGATTTTTGGGCAGATTTTTGGGATTTTTGGGTGGATTTCAGGAAATTTTGGGATTTTTTTGGGTGAAATTTGGGGTTTTGGGGTTTTTTGGGGCAGATTATTGGAATTTTGGGTGGAATTTGGGAAATTTTGGGACTTTTGGAATGAAATTTGGGGTTTTTGGGAATTTTGGGTGGAACTCAGGAAATTTTGGGGGATTTTGGGTGAAATTTGGAGATTTTGGGGTTTTTTGGGTGGATTTTTGGGAATTTTTTTGGGTGGAATTGAGGGAATTTTGGTATTTTCAAGTGAAATTTGGGGATTTTTGGATTTTTTGAGTGGATTTGGGGGATTTTGGGGGGTTTTTTGGGGCAGATTTTTGGGAATTTTTAAGAATTTTTGGTGGAATTCAGAAGGTTTTGGGATTTTTTGGGTGAAATTGGGGGATTTTGGGTTTTTTTGGGTGGATTTTGGGGATTTGCGGTGGAATTGAGGATATTTTGGGAATTTTGGAATGAAATTTGGGGATTTTGGTGTTTTTTTGGCAGAATATTGGGATTTTTAAGGAATTTTGGGTGGAATTGAGGAGATTTTAGGATTTTTTGGGTCAAATTAGCGAATTTTAGGGGTTTTTGGGAGGATTTTTGGGAATTTTGGGTGGAATTCAAGAAATTCTGGGATTTTTTGGGGTAAAATGTTGGGATTTTCAGGAACTTTGGGTGGAATTGAGAAAATTTTGGGATTTTTGGGGTGAAGTTTGGGGATTTTCTGGGCAGATTTTTGGGATTTTTAGGAATTTTGGGTGGAATTCAAGAAATTTTGGGATTTTTGGGGTAAAACTTGGGATTTTTGGGTGGAATTTGGGGATTTGGGGTTTTTTGGGGGAGATTTTGGGGATTTTGGGTGGAATTGAGGCAATTTTGGGATTTTGGGGGAAATTTTTTGGGATTTTTTAGGAATTTTGGGTGGAATTCAGGAATTTTTGGGATCTTTTGGGTGGAATTTGGGGATTTGGGGTTTTTGGGGGCAAATTTTTGGAATTTTGGGTGGAATTAAGAGAATTTTGGGATTTTTGGGGCAAAATTTGGGGAGTTTGGGCTTTTTTTGGCAAATCTTTGTGATTTTTTAGAAATTTCGGGTGGAATTGAGCAAATTTTGGGATTTTTTGGGTGAATTTTGAGATTTTAGAGTTTTTGGGGCGGATTTTGGGTGGAATTCAGGAAACTGGGATTTTTGGGGTGGAATTGGGAGATTTTGGGGGTTTTTAGGCAGATTTGGGGGATTTATTAGGAATTTTGGGTGGAATTCAGGAAATTTTGGGATTTTTTGGGTGAAATTCATGGATTTTGGGGGGTTTTGGGTGGATTTTTGGGAATTTTGGGTGGAATTCAGGCGATTTTGGGATTTTTGGGGTGAAATTTGAGGATTTGGGGGTTTTTTAGCGAATTTTTGGGAGCTTTGGGTGAAATTCGGGAATTCTGGGGGTTTGGGGTGGAATGTTGGGATTTTTTAGGAATTTTGGGTGGAATTCAGGAAGTTTTGGAATTTTTCGGTGGTATTTGGGGATTTGGGGGCTTTGGGGGCAGATTTTTGGGAATTTTGGGGGGAATTGAGGAAATTTTGGGATTTTTTGGGTGAGGTTTAGGGATTTGGGGGTTTTTGGGCGAAGTTTTAGGAGTTTTTGGGCCAAAATTTGGGGAATTTTGGGGTTTTTGGGTAGAATCCAGGGAATTTCGGGCGGAATTTTGGGGATTTGGGGAATTTCATTTTTTGGGGATTTAATTCGAGGATTTCTTTCGGAATTTTGGGATTTTTGGGGGGAATTTTGGGTGGAATTCGAGGAATTTGGGGATTTTTGGCTGAAATTTTTTGGATTTTGGGTTTTTTCGGGCGGATTTTCAGGAATTTTGGGTGGAATTTGGGGATTTGGGGCGGATTTTTTTGATTTTGGGGTGGAATTCGAGGGAATTTTGGGTGGAATTGGAAGAATTTTGGAGTTTCTTGGGGGGAATTTGGGGATTTTGGGGAATTTTGGGATTTTTACAGGGGAATTTTGGGTGGAATTCAGGGAATTTGGGGATTTTTTGGCAGAATTTGGGAATTTTTTGGGTGAAATTTGAGAAATTTTGGGGAATTTTGGGAGAAACTCTTCAAATTCCATCAAAAAACCTCAAAATTCCCCAAAAATTCGGGAAAATCCCCCAAATTTTGGGGTATTTTTGAAGAAATCCCCAAACATTTCCAAGCCCCGCCCCCCACAGAAGAAGCCACGCCCCTTTTCCCCCACCCCGCGTTTTTATTGGCCGCCGGTGACGTCATCCAACATCCGCAGCAAGATGGCGGCCTGGGCGGGCTCCAGCGAGGCCACGCCCACCCGGAAGCGCTGGGGGTCGGCCCCGCCCACCCGGCGGAGCAGCGCCAGCAGCGATTGGCTGAGAGCTGAGAGGGGGCGGGGCCAAGGGGGAGGGAACAACAAAAGAGAGGAAAAAAAATGAGAAAAAAAACCCCCAAAAAATCCCAAATTTTTCCCAAAATTTTCCCGAATTCTCCCCAAAAATCCACCTGGGAACCCCAAAATCCCCAAATTTCCCCAAAATTTTCCCAAAATTTCCACAAATCTCCTCTAAAATCCCCCGTTTTCCCAAATTTCCCCCAAATTTCTCCCAAATTTTCCCCAGAATTCCCCAAGTTCCCTCAAATTCCCCAAAATTCCCCAAAATTATCCCCAAATTTCACCCCAAATTTCCCCAAAATTCCCTCGAATTTCACCCAAAATCCCCAAATTTTCCCGATTTTCCCCCCAAAATTTTCAATTTTTTTCCCAGAATTTCCCCCAAAGCCCCAAAATTGCCCCAAAATTCCCCCAAAATTTCCCAATTCCCCCAAATGTTTTTCAATATTTTCCCCAAATTTCCCCCAGAATTCCCAAATTCCCAAAAAATTTCCCAAAAAATTCCCAAATTTCCCCCAAATTCTCCCCAAAAATCCACCTGGAAACCCCAAAATCCCCCAATTTTACCCCAAAATCCCCCAAATTTTCTCCGAATTTGCCCCAAAATTCTCCTAAAAAAAATCTGAAAATCCCAAAAATTTCCCCAAATTTTTTTCTGGGAGCCCCAGAATTTTCACCCAAATTCTCAAAATTTACCCCAAAATTCCCCAAAAGCCAAAAAATCCCCACCCCCAAAGTCCCAAAAATTCCCCTAAAAATCCCTGAAAATCTCCAAAAAAAAAAAAAATCCCCAAAAAATTTCTAAAAATTCCCAAAAAATCCCCCCAAAAAATCCCAAAAATCCCCCCAAATTAAAAAAAAAACTCTCAAAAAAATCCTCAATAAATCTCCCAAAATTCCCCCAAAAATCCCCCCAAAACTCCCCAAAAAGTCCCCAAATGATCCCCAAAAATCCCCCCAAAATCTCCAAAAAAACCCAAAAATTCCCCCCCAAAAATCCCCCGAAATCCCTGAAAAATTCTCAAAAAAAATCCCAAAGACTCTCAAGAAATTTTCCTAAAAAATCCCCCCAAAAATCCCCAGAAAATCCCCAAAAACTCAAAAATCCCCCTAAAATCTACAAAAAACCCCAAAAATCTCCAAAAAATCCCCAAAAACCCCCCAAAAATCCGCCCCAAAATCCCAAAAATCTCAAAAAAATCTCAAAAAAATCCCAAAAATCTCCCCCAAACCCCAAAAAAACCCAAAAACCCCCCAAAAATCCCCCTAAAAATAACAAAAAAAACCAAAAAATCCCCCAAAAATCCCCCAAAATATTCCCTAAAAAATCCCCAAATATCTCTAAAAAAATCCCAAAAAAACCTCCAAAATTCCCCCAAAAACCAAAAAAAATCCCCAAAAAATCAAAAAAATCCGCAAAAAATCTCAAAAAAATCCCCAAAAAATCCCCCAAAAATCCCAAAATAATCCCAAAAAATCTCCAAAAAATCCTCAAAAAAATCCCAAAAAATTCCCCAAAAATTCCCGAAAAAATCCCCAAAAATCCCCAAAAAATCCAAGAAAAATCCCTAAAAATCCCAAAAAAATCCAAAAAAAATCCCCAACAATCCCCCAAAAATCCCCTAAAAATACCAAAAATCCCAAAAAAATCCCAAATTCTTCCCCGAATCCCCCAAATTTTCCCAAATTCCCCCAAATTCCCCCAAATCCCCCAAATTCCCCGAATCCCCCAAATCTCCCCCAAATCCCTCACCGGGCTCCAGGCGGGCGCTGAGCAGGGCGGGGCCGACGCCCCCCAGGAGCTGCGGCAGCCGGGGCAGGAGCTGCGGGGTCAAACCCAGGTCAAATCCCCCAAATTTTGGGGTAATTTTGGGCAAATTTGGAGGAAATTTGGGGTATTTGAGGAAAAGTTTGGGATTTTTGGGGGATTTTGGGGGGATTTTGGAGATTTTTGGGAGATTTCTGGGGATTTTTTGAAGATTTTTGGGAGATTTTTGGGGATTTTTTGGAGATTTTTGGGGGATTTTTGGGGATTTTTTGGAGATTTTTTGGAGATTTTGGGGGATTTTTTGGAGATTTTTTGGAGATTTTTGGGGATTTTTTGGAGATTTTTGGGGGATTTTTTTGGAGATCTGGAGAATTTTTGGGATTTTTTGAAGATTTTTTGGGGGATTTTTTGGAAATTTTTGGAGATTTTTTTGGATTTTTTGAGATTTTTAGGGAATTTTTGAAGGGTTTTTTGGATAATTTTTATGGGATTTTGGGGGGATTTTGGGGGGATTTTCTGGAGATTTTTTTTGGAATTTCAGGGATTTTTGGGGGATTTTTTGTAGATTTTCAGATATTGATTGAAATTTTTGGGGGATTTTTTGGCGATTTTTTTGGATTTTTTGGGGATTTTTTGGAGATCTTCTGGAGAATTTTGGGATTTTTTGAAGATTTTTTGGGGGACTTTTTGGAAATTTTGGGGGATTTTTTGGCGATTTTTTTGAGATTTTTGGGGAATATTTGGGGGGTTTTTTGGATACTTTTGGGATTTTGGGGGAATTTTTTGGGGATTTTTGGGGGGATTTTTTGGGAACTTTTGGAGATTTTGGGGGATTTTGGGGGATTTCTTTGGAAATATTTTTGGGGATTTTTTTTATTTATTTGGGACTTTTTGAGGAGATTTTTGGGAGATTTTTTGGAGATTTTTTTTGAGTTTTTTTAAGCCCTTTTGGGAGATTTTTTGGGGAATTTTGGCGAATTTTGGGAGGATTTTTTGTAGATTTTCAGACATTTTTTGAAATTTTTGGGGGATGGTTTTAGGGGTTTTTTGGGATTTTTGAAGGATTTTTTGGGGCACTTTTTGGGGATATTTGGGGAATTTTTTAGGAATTTTTTTGGGGATTGTTGGAGATTTTTGGGGGATTTTTTGGGATTTTTTGAAGATTTTTCAGGGATTTTTTGAAGTTTTTTGGGGAGACTTATTGGGGATTTTGGGGGGATTTTGGGGGGAATTTTTTGATACCTTTTGGGATTTGGGAGGGATTTTTTTGGAAACTTTTGGGATTTTTGGGGGATATTTTGGGATTTCTTTAGAGATTTTTGGGGGAATTATTTGGTATTTAGTTGGGATTTTTGAGGCATTTTTAGTCAATTTTTAAGGGATTTTTTGGGGATCTTTTCTGATTTTTTGGAGATTTTTTTGGGATCTTTTGAGGTTTTTGGGGGGATTTCTTTGGGATTTTTTTGTAATTTTGGGGAATTTTTAAGGGATTTTTTAGGGATTTTTTGGGGATTTTTTGGGCATATTTTCAGCATTTTGGTGGGTTTTTTTCCCAGATTTTTTTGGGGATTATTTGGGAGAGTTTTTGGGGATTTTGAGAAATTTTTGGGGATTTTTGGGGGGGATTTTTGGGGATTTTTTTGGGGTACTTTCTGGGGATTTTGAGAAACTTTTGGCAATTTTTTTCGGGGATTTTTGGGGATTTTTTGGGGATTTTTTCCGGGGATTTTTGGGGATTTTTTGGGGATTTTTTGAGAATTTTTTTCGGGGATTTTTGGGGATTTTTTGAGATTTTTGGGGGATTTTTGGGGATTTTTTGAGGATTTTTTCGGGGATTTTTGGGGATTTTTTGGGGGTTTTTTTTCCCCGGGTATTTTCGGGGTGGGCGTGGCCTCACCTGCTCAGGCCCCGCCCCCAGCAGGAAGCGCAGCACCGGCTCCTCCTCCTCCAGATCCTCGGTCAGCGGCAGCGCCCCCAGCAGGAGAGAGAGAGCCTGGAACCAGTACGGACCAGTACGGACCGGTATGGACCAGTACGGACCAGTACGGACCAGTACGGACCAGTACGGACCAGTACGGACCAGTATGGACCAGTACGGACCAGTACGGACCAGTATGGACCAGTATGGACCAGTACGGACCAGTACGGACCAGTATAAACCAGTATGGACCAGTACGGACCAGTATGGACCGGTACGGACCGGTATGGACCGGTATGGACCAGTATGGACCAGTATAAACCAGTATGGACCGGTATGGACCAGTATGGACCAGTATAAACCAGTATGGACCAGTATGGACCAGTATGGACCAGTATAAACCAGTATGGACCAGTATGGACCAGTATGGACCAGTATGGACCAGTATAAACCAGTATGGACCAGTGTGGACCAGTATGGACCAGTATGGACCAGTATGGACCAGTAAAACCAGTATAAACCAGTCCAAACCAGTCCAGCCCCTCCCAGCCCCCTCCCATTAAGCCCCGCCCCCTCCCCAGTCCAAACCAGTCCAAACCAGTCCAAACCAGTCCGTACCTCCTGGAAGGGCGCCCCCTGCTGGCGCACCAGCGCCCCCAGGACGTTGTCCCGCACCCGGCCCGGCCCCTCCCCCGCCCGGAGGGCGTGGCAGCAAAGCTCCGCCCCCGGCCACGCCCCCCTGAGAGCGCCGGTTAAGGAAAAAGGGGGCGGGGCTTAAAGAGGGAGCGGGGGGTTTGACCTTATATGGGAATGTGGGCGGGGCTTAATCGCATATGGGGATGTGGGCGGGGCTTAACACTATATGGGAATGTGGGCGGGGCTTGAATGGGAATGGGAATGAGGTTTGACCTTATATGGGAATGGGGGTGTGGCTTACTATAAATAGGAATGTGGGCGGGGCTTAACACAATATAGGAATGTGGGTAGGGCTTAATTTAATATGGGGGTTGTGGGTGGGGCTTAACTATAAAAGGGAATGTGGGTGGGGCTGAGCCTTATATGGAAATGTGGGCGGGGCTTAAATGTAAATGTAAATGGGGCCTGACCTTATATGGGAATGGGGGTGTGGCTTAACCTCATATAGCAATGTGAGAGGGGCTTAATTTAATGCAAAGGCTGTGGGTGGGGCTTAACTGCAAATAGGAATGTGGGCGTGGCTTAGCATATGGGAATGTGGGCGGGGCTTCACTCTACGTGGTGGTGTGGGCGGGGCCTAACCTCATGTGGGAATGTGGGCGGGGCTTAACCTAAAATGGGAATGTGGGTGTGGCTAAGTTTGATGTGGGGATGTGGGCGGGGCTTAACTATTAACGGGAAGGTGGGTGGGGCTTGGCATGATATGGGAGTGTGGGCGTGGCTTAGCCTTATACAGGAATGTGGGCGGGGCTTAAATGTAAATAGGGATGAAGCTTAACCTTATATGGGAATGTGGGTGTGGCTTAACCTGATATGGGAATGTGGGTGGGGCTTAACTAGGAATGTGGGCGGGGCTTAACCTCATGGGAATGTGGGTGGGGCTTAACTAGGAATGTGGGCGTGGCTTAATTTAACGTGGGGGTGTGGGCGGGGCTTAACTATAAATGGGGGTGTGGGAGGGGCTTAACCTCATATGGGCATGTGGGCGGGGCTAAATCTTATATGAAAATGTGGGCGGGGCTTAACCGTGAATGGGAATGTGGGCGGGGCTAGACCTTAGATGGGGAAAGTGGGCGGGGCTAAATGATAAATGGTAGTGTGGGCGGGGCTAAAATACAAAGGGAAGTGTGGGTGTGGCTTGACCTTATGTGGGAATGTGGGCGGGGCTTAACTTAGCGTGTGGAAGTGGGCGGGGCTTAACTATAAATGGGAATGTGGGCGGGGCTTATATGAAAATGGGGGCGTGGCCAGGCCTTAGCCTTAGATGGAAAAGTGGGCGGGGCTAAATCATGAATGGGAGCGTGGGTGTGGCTTTACCTTACATGGGCATGTGGGCGTGGCTTAAGTAAAACAGAGTGTGGGCGGGGCTTGACCTTATATGGCAGTGTGGGCGGGGCCTGGCCTAACCTTTGGGAATGGTGGGTGGGGCTTAACATTGTATGTAAATGTGGGCGGGGCTTAACTATAAACGGTGATGTGGGCGGGGCTTAACCTTATATGGGAATGTGGGCGGGGCTTAACCATAAATGTGAAGGTGGGCGTGGCTTAACTCCCCCAACCCCCCCCCCCCCTTCACTCTCATTGGTGGATACTCCTGGTGGGCGTCTCCCACGGCCTCCCCGATCCGGCCAATGGCGTAGAAGGCGTTGGCCCTGACCTCGGGGTCGGGGTCGCCGGCGGCCAATCGGAAGGCGGGACCCAAATCCGGCAGGAAGGGCGTGGCCTCCGCCCCCAGGGCCTGGGCCAGCTGGCCAATCACGGCCGCCGCCCACGACCGCGCCCCCGGGTGGGTGGGGTCGGCCAGGGCGGCCAATAGGGAGGGGAGGACGCGGCGGAAGAGGTGGGGGGGGAAGGCCCCGCCCCTTTTGGCGACGTCACTTCCTGCTCCCGGCCCGGCGCTGGCGGCCATCTTGTTTTTTGCCCGGGCCATGGCCCCGCCCACTTCCGTCAGCCAATCGGAGGCCGTCTCGCGGAGCTCCGCCCGCTGGGCGGTCTGGGAGGGACTGGGGGTTACTGGGAGGGACTGGGAGGGAACTGGGAGGGACTGGGGGTTACTGGGAGGGACTGGGAGGGAACTGGGAGGGACTGGGAGGGACTGGGAGGGATTGGCATGAACTGGGAGGGACTGGGATGAACTGGGAGGGACTGGGAGGGAACTGGGAGGGAACTGGGAGGGAACTGGGAGTTACTGGGAGTTACTGGTTTGGGGGTTGAGGTCACTGGGAGGGAACTGGGAATGGGACTGGGGGTTACTGGGAGTTACTGGTTTGTACTGGGAGGGGACTGGGAGGGACTGGGAGGGAACTGGGAGGGACTGGGAGGGAACTGGGAGGGGACTGGGAGGGGACTGGGATGAACTGGGAGGGACTGGGAGGGAACTGGGAGGGACTGGGAGGGACTGGGATGAACTGGGAGGGACTGGGAGGGAACTGGGAGGGACTGGGAGGGAACTGGGATGAACTGGGAGGGAACTGGGAGGGAACTGGGAGGGACTGGGATGAACTGGGAGGGACTGGGAGGGAACTGGGAGGGAACTGGGAGGGAACTGGGAGGGAACTGGAAGTTACTGGGAGTTACTGGTTTGGGGGTTGAGGTCACTGGGAGGGAACTGGGAATGGGACTGGGGGTTACTGGGAGTTACTGGTTTGTACTGGGAGGGGACTGGGAGGGACTGGGAGGGAACTGGGAGGGAACTGGGAGGGACTGGGAGGGGACTGGGCCATACTGGTTTATACTGGGAGGGGACTGGTTTGGACTGGGGCTTTACTGGTTCGGACTGGTTTGAACTGGGATTGATTCGCCTGCCCAGCAGGGGGCGCCATCTGCTGGGGGGGGGGCGGCGTTACCCTTGATTGGAACTGGTTTATACTGGTTTGTACTGGTTTATACTGGTTTGTACTGGGAGGGCGCTGGGAAGGGTTAGAGGGGGACTGGAAGAGCTGGGAGAGCCTTTACTGGTCTGGACTGGTTTTTACTGGTTTGTGCTGGGCTGTACTGGTTTGGTTTTTACTGGTCTTTACTGGTCTGTACTGGTCTTTACTGGTTTTCACTGGGGCTTTACAACTTCTACTGGTTTATACCGGTCTGTACTGACCCATACTGGTTTGTACTGGTTTATACTGGTCTTTACCACTTGGCCTTTTGCTGGTTTTTACTGGTTTATACTGGTTTGGACTTTTTTCTTACTGGTTTTTACCGCTTATACTGGTTCATACTGGTCCATACTGGTCCATACTGGTCCATACTGGTCCATACTGGTTCATACTGGTCCATACTGGTTCCAGGGTGCCCTCGGAGCTGTCGTTCCTGGCGCAGTGCCTGGGGATGAACCCCAAATCCTATGGGGCGTGGCACCACCGGGGCTGGGTGCTGGGCCACGCCCCGGCGCCCCCTGCTGGCTGGGAGGACCTGGCGCTGTGCAAGCACCTCCTGGCGGCCGACTCCCACAACTGTGAGTGGTTTATACTGGTTTATACTGGTTTGTACTGGGATGGGGTCCAGAAGGGTGCTGGGACAGGGTTGTGGTCACTGGTTTGTACTGGGTTATACTGGGAGAGGGAGTGGGTGGGTGTGTGAGCGCCCCCTGCTGGCGGGGAGGACCCAGAGCTGTGTGTACTGGTTATACTGGTTTATTCCGGGACGGGGTGCTGGGGCTTACTGGGCTATACTGGGATGAGGCTTGGGAGCTACTGGGAGTGACTTCAGGCTGTGCTGGCCTTACTGGTTTATACTGGGAGCTGCCGCTATGGGGCTGAGGGCTCGGGGGCGGCTCCCAGTGCTTACTGGTTTATACTGGTGCCCTCCCAGTATAAACCTGGGAGCCCCAAGGCCATACTGGGAGCCCTTGGTCCCACCTTTAATGGGTAGACCTGATGTCCAAAAATCTCCATTGACTTGAATGGGGTAGACCTGGTGTCCAAAAATCTCCATTGTCTTGAATGGGGTAGACCTGGTGTCCAAAAATCTCCATTGACTTGAATGGGGTAGACCTGGTGTCCAAAAATCTCCATTGACTTGAATGGGGTAGACCTGATGTCCAAAAAGCTCCATTGACTTCAACTGGGTTGACCAGGTGTCCGTAAGTTCTCATTGGCTTGAATGGGTAGACCTGGTGTCCAAAAATCTCCATTGACTTTAATTGGGTTGACCTGGTGTCCCTAAATCCCATACTGGGAATGGGTTTGGGCACATCAACCCATACTGGTTTATACTGGGAGCTGCCACCATGGGCTGCAGAGGCTCAGGGGCAGTGCTTACTGGTTTATACTGGTGCCCTTCCAGTCCATGCCTGGGAGCACTGGCGGGCGCTGGCAGCCGGGCAGGACCCTGGGGCCGAGCTGGCCTTCGCTGGGGCCCTGCTGAGCTGTGACTTTTCCAGCTTCTCGGCCTGGCACCACTGGCTGTGGCTGCTGGCACCTGCCAGGAACTGCGGGAAGGGCGAGGCCGGGGCACTGCCCCTGAAAGGCTGAAGGAAGGTGAGAGGTTCCCCCTGGAAGAATTCCTGGGATTTCCTCAGGATCCCCAAAATTTTCCAGCCCCTCGTTTAAAGGGGAGGTGTTGGGCTCTGTTGGGTTGAATGGGTAGACCTGGTGTCCCAAAAACTCCATTGCTCTCAATGGGCAGACCTGGTGTCCCCAGATATCCCCATTGACTTCAATGGGTAGACCTGGTGTCCAAAAATCTCCATTGCTCTCAGTGGGTAGACCTGTTGTCCCCAAATCCCCATTGACTTCAATGGGTAGACCTGGTGTCCCTAAATCCCCATTGTCATTAATGGGTAGACCTGGTGTCCCTAAATCCCCATTGGTTTTGATGGGTAGACCTGTTGACTTAATCCCTCCCATTCACTTCAATGGGGGTAGACCTGGTCTCCCTAAATCCCAATTGACTTTAATGAGGGCAGACCTGGTAACCCTAGAGTCCCTATTGCTTTTCATTGGTAGACCTGGTGTCCCTAAAATCCCCATTGTCTTTAATGGCTCGTCCTCGTGTCCCAAAATTCCTGTTTACATTAATGGCTGGACCCAATTTTCTGAATTTCCTGTTCACATGAATGGGCAGACCTGGTGTCTCACTGAGCCCATTGGCTTCAATGGGTACACCTGGAGTCCCAAAATACCCTTTGACTTTTAAGGTGAACCTGGTGTCCTTAAACTTCCATTTACTTGAGTGGGTAGACCTGGTGTCCTAAATACCCCATTTACCTTCATGGGGGTAGATCTGATGTCCCCAAAGTCTGCATTGGTTTTTATGGGCAGACCTGATGCTCCTTATCTCCCTGTTGAATTTAATGGGGTAGACCTGGTGTCCCTAAAAATCCCCATTGGTTTCAATGGGTAGACCTGGTGTCCCTAGAAATGCCCATTGATTTCAGTAGGTAGACCTGGTGTCCCTAAGTCTCCATTGATTTTTTAATGGGGTAGACCTGGTGTCCCTAAATCCTCATTGTTTCAATGGGTAGACCTGGTGTCCCTAAAAATCCCCATTGGTTTCAATGGGTAGACCTGGTGTCCCCAAGTCCCCATTGGTTTTAATGGGTAGACCTGTTGTCCGTAAATCCCCATTGCCTTTCCTGGGTAGCCCTGACCACCCCCCCACACCTGTGTGCCCACATTCAGATCTCGGGGTGTTCCCAGCTGCCCCCCTGAGATTTTGGGTGCCCCCCTTTGCTCACCCCCCAGAGCTGGAGCTGGTGCAGAACGCCGTCTTCACCGACCCCACGGACCAAAGCGCCTGGGTGTACCTGTGCTGCACCCTCTCCTGAAGTAACTGGGGGCTCCCTCCCAGCCCTGGGGCCCTCCCCTGGAATTTTGGGGTGCCCCCTGAATGTTGGGGTGTCCCTGGCAGCCCCCCTGCCGCTGAGGGTCATCTGCGTCCACATCGACCGAGAGGACGTGACGGTGGCCGTCATCTTCTCCCGGCCTGTCAAGGTGAGTGGGGACACCTGGGAACCCCCAAAATCACTTGGGTACCCTCAAAAACCACCTGGATCCTTCCCAGCAATCACCTGGATACATCTGGGTACCGCTCAGACACCTGGATCACCCAGAACTCCTGGGGACCTCCCACAAAAAAATCCTTGCCCTGCCCCCCCCAACTGGTGGTGGTGAATCCCCTTTGCTTTGACTGGGTAGACCTGGTGTCCCTAAAGCTCCATTGACGCTAATGGGGTAGACCTGGTGTCCCTATTTCCCCATTGACTTTAATGGGGTAGACCTGGTCTCCCTAAGTCCCCATTGGCTTGAATGGGGTAGACCTGGTTTCCCTAAATCCTCATTGACTTGAATGGGTAGACCTGGTGTCCTGTTTACCCCCATTTATCATCAGTAACTCTTCTCAGTATTCCCAGTAATGCCCTGGAGCTCCCAGTAATCCCAGTGCTCTTCCTTAGCCACTCCCAGTTTGACTAGTTTGCCCTCCCAGTGCTCCCAGTAACCCTTCCCAGTGCTCCCAGTTTCCCCCTTTCCTCCCTCCCAGCGCTTCCAGTTCCACTCCAGTGCTTTCCGGTTCCTCAGCTAAAGCTTCCCCTTAGCCCTTCCCAGTGCTCCCAGTTTAACCAATAACCCTTCCTGATCAAGTCCTACTAATGAGTAGACCTGACATCATTGAAATCCCCATTGATTTTAAAGGGGGTAGACCTGGTGTCTGTAAATCTCCATTTTTTTAATTGGGGTAGACCTGGTGTCCCTAGTTCCCCATTGACTTGAATGGGGAAGGCTTGGTTTCTGTAGATCTTAACTGGTTTTATAATTGGGGTAGACCTTGGTGTCCCTAAATGCCCATTGACTTTAATTGGGTAGACCTGGTGTCCCTAAATCCCCATTGACTTCAATTGGGTAGACCTGATCTCCCTAATGCTCCATTGACTTCAATTGGGTAGACCTGATCTCCCTAATGCTCCATTGACTTTAATTGGGTAGACCTGATCTCCCTAAACGGCCATTGACTTTAATGGGGTAGACCTGGTGTCCCTAAACTGCCATTGACTTTAATTGGGTAGACCTGATCTCCCTAATGCTCCATTGACTTTAATTGGGTAGACCTGATCTCCCTAATGCTCCATTGACTTTAATTGGGTAGACCTGGTGTCCCTAAATCCCCATTGACTTCAATTGGGTAGACCTGATCTCCCTAAACGCCCATTGACTTTAATGGGGTAAACCTGGTCTGCCTAGACCCCCATTGATTTTAATTGGGTAGTTCTGGAGTCCCTAAACCCCCATTAACTTTACTTTTGTAGACCTGGTTGCCCTAAACCCCTATTGATTTTAATTGGGTAGGTTTGGAGTCCCTAAGCCCCCATTAACTTTAATTGGGTAGACCTGGTCTCACTAAATCCTCGTTGACATTAATTGGGTAGCTCTGGAGTCCCCAACACCCCCATTAATTTTAATTGGGTAGACTTGATCTCCCTAAATCCCCAATGATTTTTAATTGGGTAGACCTGGTCTCACTAAATCCTCATTGACATTAATTGGATAGTTCTGGAGTCCCTAAATCCCCATTCACTTTAATTGGGTAGACCTGGTCTCCCTAAAGCTCCATTGACATTCATTGGGTAGACCTGGTCTCCCTAAATCCCCATTGACTTTATAAATGGTTAGCTGTCAGTTCAATGAGTAGACCTGATGTCCTTTCCCTTCCATTCGTTTCAATGGGTAGACCTGATGTCCAAAAGTCCCCCATTCATTTCAATGGGTAGACCTGATGTCCAAAGGTCCCCCATTCATTTCAATGGGTAGACCTGATGGCCAAAGAACCCCCATTCATGTCAATGGGTAGACCTGATGTCCAAAAAACCCCCATTCATTTCAATGGGTAGACCTGATGTCCAAAACAGCCCCCATTCATTTCAATGGGTAGACCTGATGTCCAAAATAGCCCCCATTCATTTCAATGGGTAGACCTGATGTCCGAAAAGCCCCCCATTCATTTCAATGGGTAGGCCTGATGTCCAAAAGTCCCCCATTCATTTCAATGGGTAGACCTGATGTCCAAAAAACCCCATTCATTTCAACGAGTAGACCTGATGTCCTTTTCCTACTATTCATTTCAATGGGTGGACCTGATGTCCAAAACAACCTCTTAATTTCAATGGGAAGACCTGATCCATACTGGGAGTACTGGGAGGGGTCACTGGTCCATACTGGTCCGTACTGGTCCGTACCGGGAGCACTGGGAGGGGTCACTGGTCCATACTGGTCCATACTGGTCCATACTGGGAGCACTGGGAGGGGTCACTGGTCCATACTGGTCCATACTGGTCCGTACTGGGAGCACTGGGACCGCCTCAGTACCCGCCCCGCTCCGCCCCTCCCCGTGACGTCACCGCCGCGGGTGACGTCACTTTCCCCCCGCCCGCCAATGAAAACGCAGTTCGGAAAAATAAATAAATAAATCAATTTCAAAACAACCCGCGGCCGAGTGACGTCACTGAAGGGGCGGGGCCATCGGGGGGAGAGAGCGCTGGGGATTGGTGGAAGCGGCGGCCAATGGGGAGAGAGCACGGGTAGCGGCGGGAGGCGCGGGCGACGTGACGTCATCTTCCGGCGCGGTGACGTCACTCCCGGCGCGCCGCCGCCGCCGCCAGCGGAGCGTCCCGGGAGGCGCCGCGGCCGCGCCGGGGGAAGGGGGGGGACAGGCCGGAAGTGACGTCAGCGGGAGCGCGGGAAAATCGGCGAAGGATGGGCGGGAGTGACGTCAGGTGGGAGGGGAACTGGGAGGGACTGGGAGCGAACTGGGAGGGCATTGAGGCATACTGGGATGAACTGGGATGGACTGGGGGGAACTGGGAGTTACTGGGATGAACTGGGAGGGCAGCGGGGCCATACTGGGATGGACTGGGACACACTGGGAGAGCACTGGAAGTGACTGGGATGTTACTGGGAGGGAACTGGGAGGGACTGGGAGGGAACTGGGACTGTACTGGGCTGTACTGGGACGAACTGGGAGAGCACTGGATGTTACTGGGATGAACTGGGACAAACTGGGCTGTACTGGGAGGTTACTGTGGCCATACTGGGATGAACTGGCAGGGCACTGGGAGCTACTGGGATGTTACTGGGATAAACCGGGAGGGAACTGGGAGGAGATTGGGACGAACTGGGCTGAACTGGGACAAACTGGGATGAACTGGGAGGGGTCTGGGATGAACTGGAGTGAACTGGGACCGTACTGGGCTGTACTGGAACGAACTGGGAGAGCACTGGATGTTACTGGGATGAACTGGGAAGGACTGGGAGGGCACCCAGCCATACTGGGAGGAGACTGGGACGAACTGGGATGTTACTGGAGTGAACTGGGACCATACTGGGCTGTACTGGGAGGTTACTGGGGCCATACTGGGATGAACTGGGAGGGACTGGGAGGAACTGGGGTGAACTGGAGTGAACTGGGACCGTACTGGGACGAACTGGGAGAGCACTGGGAGTTACTGGGAAGTTACTGGGATGAACTGGGAGTGACTGGGAGGAGATTGGGACGAACTGGGCTGAACTGGGACAAACTGGGAGGGACTGGGAGGGGACTGGGAGGGAACTGGGACCATACTGGGCTGTACTGGGAGGTTACTGGGGCCATACTGGGATGAACTGGGAGGGCACTGGGAGCTACTGGGATGTTACTGGGATAAACCGGGAGGGAACTGGGAGGAGATTGGGACGAACTGGGCTGAACTGGGACAAACTGGGAGGGACTGGGAGGGGACTGGGATGAACTGGAGTGTACTGGGACCGTACTGGGCTGTACTGGGACGAACTGGGAGAGCACTGGGAGTTACTGGGATGGACTGGGAGGGAACTGGGAGGGGTTTAGGGGTTACTGGGCCGAACTGGGAGCTGACTGGTCTCCTCTCCCCTCCCCCAGCCCCTCCCTCTCCCTGCGCTTGTCCTTGGCCGGGGCCTGGTGGGCGCTGAGGGGGCGTGGCCTGGAAGGGCGTGGCCCGGATGGGCGTGGCCTGGATGGGCGTGGCTGGGGGCGGCTCCTGGCCCTGCTGGAGGCCATCGGGGGCGGGGCCCCGGCCCTGCTGCAGCCCCGGCACCGGGCCCGCCTCAGCCTGGGGCTGCGGGCGCAGGTAAGGCCACGCCCATTCCGCCCAGGCCACGCCCACCCCTCTGGAACCACGCCCACCCCCTCCCAGACCACGCCCACATCCTCCCGGGCCACGCCCCCCATCAGGCCACGCCCACTGTGGTTTATGGGGCTTAGGCCACGCCCACTTTATGCTGGGCCACGCCCACCCATCAGATCCCCACCCGTTGTGGTTTATAGGGTTGAGGCCACGCCCACTTTATGGCAGGACACGCCCACCCCCCTCAGATCCCTGCCCATTATAGGTATATGGCTTTTAGGCCACGCCCACCCCATCTTGGGCCACGCCCACCTCTCAGATCCCTGCCCTGTGTAGTTATATGGGCGGGGGTTAGACCACAGGCCACGCCCACCTCATCTCGGGCCACACCCACCCCTCCAATCCCTGCCTGTTGTGGTTTATGGGGGATAGGCCACGCCCACTTTATGCTGAGCTACGCCCACCATTCCGATCCCTGCCCATTGTGGTTATATGGAGGGTTAGGCCACGCCCACCCCCTGCCCGGCCACGCCCACATCTCCAATTCCCGCCCATTGTAGTTTATGGGGCTTAGGCTACGCCCACCCCCTGCAGGGCCACGCCCACCCCTCCGATTCCTGCCTGTAGTGGTTTATGGGGGTCAGGCCACGCCCACTTTATGCCAGGCCACGCCCACCCCTCAGATCTCTGCCCATTATAGTTATACGGGGTTTAGGCCACGCCCACCCCCTGCCGGGCCACGCCCATTGTGGTTATATGGCGGCTTAGGCCACGCCCCCTCCTGGGCCACGCCCACCTCTCAGATCCCTGCCCATTGTGGCTTTGATTGGGGTGAGGCCACGCCCACCCCCTGCCTGGCCACGCCCACTCCTCGGGCCACGCCCACCTCTCCAATCCCTGCCGTTGTGGTTTATGAGGGTTAGGCCACGCCCACCCCCTCTTGGGCCACGCCCACACCATCCAAGCCTCGCCCATTGTGGTTTATGGGGGTTAGGCCACGCCCACTTTATGCCAGGCCACGCCCACCCCTCAGATCCCTGCCCATTATAGTTATACGGGGTTTAGGCCACGCCCACCCCCTTCTGGGCCACGCCCACCCCTCTGATCCCCACCCATTGTGGTTTATGGGGGTTAGGCCACGCCCACCCCGTCTCGGGCCACGCCCACCTCCTGCCCGGCCACGCCCACCCCTCTGATCCCCACATGCTGCGGTTATATGGGGCTTAGGCCACGCCCACTTTACGCCAGGACACGCCCACCCCCTCCAACCCCTCCCCATTGTGGCTATTTGGGGGGTTAGGCCACGCCCACTCTGCCTAGGCCACGCCCACTTAGCGCTAGCCACGCCCTCAATGTCCACCCTCTTGTGGGTATTGGGGGAGTTAGGCCACGCCCACTTTAGGCCAGGCCACGCCCACCCCTCAGATCCACGTCCGTTCTGAGTATTCGAAAGCTTAAGCCACGCCCATTTTGGGCTAAGCCACGCCCCTTTCGGTCAGACCACACCCCACCCATTGCGGGTATTGGAGGGGGTTTAGGCCACGCCCACTTGGCGTCAGGCCACGCCCATCTCTCAGATCCCCTTGTGGCTATGGGGAGTGCAAGCCACGCCCATTTCGGGCTAAGCCACGCCCATCCCACTAAGCCACACCCATTGAAAGTGTCTAATTCTTTAGACCACGCCCATTCCCAGTCCAAGCCACGCCCACCGCTCCAAACCCCGCCCATTGTGGTTAACAGAGAACTTAAGCCACGCCCCCTCATCTAAGCCCCGCCCCCAGCGACTCTAAATGGGCATGGAGCGCTCAGGCCACGCCCACTCTCCCAAACCCCACCCACCCCGGAGCCCCTCCCCCCCAGGTGGTGACGTCACTGCTGTGGGAGCTGGGCCCCTCCCCCGCCGTGCTGGACGCGCTGGATTGGCTGTTCCCGGAGGGGGCGGGGCCAGGGGCTGGCCACGCCCTCGGGGTGAGGCGGGGAGGGAACTGGGAGGGACTGGGAGGGAACTGGGGGGGAACTGGGAGGGAACTGGGAGGGACTGGGAGGGAACTGGGAGGGACTGGGAGGGAACTGGGAGGGACTGGGAGGGAACTGGGAGGAACTGGGAGGGACTGGGAGGGGCTGGGAGGGAACTGGGAGGGACTGGGAGGGACTGGGAGGGAACTGGGAGAGACTGGGAGGGAACTGGGAGGGACTGGGAGGGAACTGGGAGGGACTGGGAGGGACTGGGAGGGAACTGGGAGGGAACTGGGAGGGACTGGGACGGAACTGGGAGGGAACTGGGAGGGAACTGGGAGGGACTGGGAGGGAACTGGGAGGGACTGGGAGGGACTGGGAGGGAACTGGGAGGGAACTGGGAGGGACTGGGAGGGAACTGGGATGGACTGGGAGGGAACTGGGAGGGAACTGGGATGGACTGGGAGGGAACTGGGAGGGAACTGGGAGGGAACTGGGAGGGACTGGGAGGGAACTGGGAGGGGACTGGGAGGGAACTGGGAGGGACTGGGAGGGACTGGGAGGGACTGGGATGAACTGGGAGGGACTGGGAGGGACTGGGATGAACTGGGAGGGCACTGGGGCCATACTGGGATGAACTGGGAGGGACTGGGATGAACTGGGATGAACTGGGAGGGAACTGGGAGGGAACTGGGTGGAACTGGGGCCATACTGGGATGAACTGGGATGAACCAGGCCCCCTTTAACCCCTCCCAGAGGGGCGTGTCCAACCCCAGCCCCGCCCCTTTCCCATCTATAATGACGGAGGGGGCGTGGCCTCAGCCAAGCCCCGCCCCCTCAGACGCTG
Organism: Phylloscopus trochilus trochilus; assembly: GCA_016584745.2. Taxonomy (NCBI): domain Eukaryota; kingdom Metazoa; phylum Chordata; class Aves; order Passeriformes; family Phylloscopidae; genus Phylloscopus; species Phylloscopus trochilus. The sequence continues at coordinate 23,035 of WQNJ02000492.1, read as the reverse complement.
CAAGGGCACCCCCTGGTGGCCGTGGCCGAGGAGCACTTCCGGGAACAGGTGCTGGGCATTCTGGGAAGTGGGCGTGGCCTGGAGCCTTTCCTGCAGGTGAGACCAGTATGGACCAGTATGGACCAGTAACCCCCTCCCAGTCCCTCCCAGTAGCTCCCAGTCCCGTCCCAGTTATCCCCAGTGCCTCCCAGTTCAAACCAGTGACCCTCCCAGTATAAACCAGTATGGTCCAGTGACCTCCCAGTAACCCCGAGCACCAAACCAGTAAAAACCAGTAACCCCAAGTCCACTCCCAGTCCCTCCCAGATCCCTCCCAGTCCATCCCAGTAACCCCAAATCCACTCCCAGTCCCCTCCCAGTATAAACCAGTAACTCCCAGTGACCTCAACCCCCAAACCAGTAACTCCCAGTAGCTCCCAGTTTGATCCCAGTTCCCTCCCAGTCCCTCCCAGTCCATCCCAGTCCCTCCCAGTTCCCTCCCAGTCCCTCCCAGTTCCCTCCCAGTCTCTCCCAGTTCATCCCAGTCCCTCCCAGTTCCCTCCCAGTTCCCTCCCAGTCCCTCCCAGTCCCTCCCAGTCCCTCCCAGTCCCCTCCCAGTTGCTCCCAGTCCATCCCAGTTCCCCTCAGGAGTACGGGCCGCGCTTCCGGAATTCCCTGGGGAATCTTTTCCTGGAATTTTTGCGCCGCCTGGAGAGCGCCCTGCCCCCCCCCGACCTGGCCCAGGTGAGTCCTGGGGGGGTGGAGCCTCTGGGAGGGGGCGTGGCCTCATAAAGAACACGCCCCCTTTGGGTAAACCCCGCCCCGTTTTTCATTGGATGGAAGAACGGCCTGAAAGGGTCCGGAAAGGAGGCAAAGAAATCACCCAAAATTCACCCAAAATTCACCCGAAATTCACCCAAAATTCTCCCAAAATTCTCCCAAAATTCACTCAAAATCCACCCAAAATTCACTCAAAATCCACCCAAAATTCACACAAAATTGACTCAAAATTCATCCGAAATTCACCCAAAATTCACTCAAAATTCACCCAAAATTCACTCAAAATTCACCCAAAATTCACCCAAAATTCTCCCAAAATTCACTTAAAATTCACCCAAAATTCTCTCAAAATTCACTCAAAATTTATTGAAAATTCACGCAAAATTAATTGAAAATTCACCCAAAATTCACTGAAAATTCACCCGAAATTCACCCAAAATTCACCCAAAATTCACCCAAAAATTCACCAAAAATTCACCCCAAATTTGTCCAAAATTCACCCAAAATTCACCCAAAATTTGCCTAAAAGTCACCCAAAATTTCTCCAAAAATTCACCCAAAATTTAATCAAAATTCCCCCAAAATTCGCCCACAAATCACTCAAAATTCTCCCAAAATTCCCCCAAAATTCACCCAAAAATTCACCCAAAATTCACCCCAAATTCACCCAAAATTCTCCCAAAATTCTCCCAAAATTCTCCCAAAATTCACCCAAAATTCATCGAAAATTCACCCAAAATTCTCCCAAAATTCTCCCAAAATTCACCCCAAATTCACCCAAAATTCACCCAAAATTCACCCCAAATTCCCCCCAAACTGTCTGTCTTCCCTGGCCCCGCCCCTTTTTGCTTAAGCCCCACCCTTTTTTCCTTAAACGGTGCAGCTGGACCGTCTCTGCCGAAGCCACGCCCCTCCGGGCTCCAGGCCACGCCCCCTCCCCATCCTGCGCCGCTATTTGGCCGAGGTTGGCCACGCCCACCCCGGTAGGTGGGGCTTAAAGTGGGTGGGGCGGCCAATATGCAAATGAGGCACCTCGCTCACTTTTAACCCCGCCCACAGCGCCGGTGCCACGCCCACTCTCGGCTCGGAAAGCCACGCCCACGTGAGTAGCCACGCCCACAGAATACTTCCCCATTGCATCGCTAATGAAGGTGCTAATTAATCATTAATAACTCGTTAATTCAGAGTGAAGCCCCGCCCCCACCGCCGCCGGCTCCGCCCACTCCGCTTCTCCCCCTACCGTGAGTGAGGAAGCTCCGCCCCCTCATTTGCATGGGGGCGAACCACCCTGAATTAGGGGAGGGGAGGTTTGAGCAACCAATCAGGTTTTAGGCGGGGATTTTGGGAGCCAATCGCGGCGAGGCGAGGCTGGAGAGGGGTAACACTCCTGGAGTGACGTCACCGAGCGCTTAAACGCCAAAATTTGAGGTTAAAACCGGCGATTTCGGGGTTTTTTTTTTTCCCCGCTTTTGATTGACAGCGCCGCCAACCAATGGCGCGCGTCGAGAACCCGGAAGCGCGCCGGGAACTACAAGCGCCGCCATTTTTGTTGCGGGCAAAGGGCGGGATCGGAAGCGCTTCGGCCGCCATTTTGGAGTCTGGCCCCTCTGAGGGTGCAGCAGGCGGGGCCGGCGCTTCCGCTTCCGGTCGGCGGCTCCGAAGGCGCCGCAGCCGCCACGATGCTGATCAAAGTCAAGGTGCCGGTTTTTTGGGGCGAAAAAAGCGGATTTCGGGCAAAACCGAAGGGTTCCCGCCACCCCCGAGGGCGGGCGGGGGGGAGCGGAGGGGATTTTGGGGTGAAATCGGCGGGTTTCGGGCGGGATTTTGGCGGGCGGGGGTGCGTGAGGGGAAAGGCGCGCGGGGCATTGTGGGATGATGGCGCCCCCTACAGACGCTGACGGGGAAGGAGATCGAGATCGACATCGAGCCCACGGACAAGGTGAGCTCCCAGTTCGGACCAGTTTGGACCAGTTTGGGGGGGGGGCAGGTCCCAAGGGGTCTTCCAGCAAGGGGGAGGGGTGGCCCAGTTCATCCCAGTTCATCCCAGTTCATCCCAGTTGCCTCCCAGTGCTCCCAGTGTGGCCCAAACCGGTCCCAGCGCCCCCCAGTTCCCCTCCCAGTCTCTCCCAGTGGCCTCCCAGTTCATCCCAGTATGGCTCAGGTGTGTCCCAGTTCATCCCAGTCCCTCCCAGTCCCTCCCAGTTCATCCCAGTTCATCCCAGTCCATCCCAGTCCATCCCAGTTCCTCCCAGTGGTGCCCAAACTGGTCCCAGTGCCCCCCAGTTCCCCTCCCAGTCTCTCCCAGTTCCTCCCAGTACATCCCAGTGTGGCTCAGGTGTGTCCCAGTATGGTCCAGTTCATCCCAGTCCATCCCAGTCCCTTCCAGTTCATCCCAGTTCCCCCCCCAGTTCCTCACAGTGCTCTCCCAGTTCATCCCAGTATGGCTCAGGTGGATCCCAGTCCCCTCCCAGTTCATCCCAGTCCCCTCCCAGTTCATCCCAGTTCCTCCCAGTGGTGCCCAAACTGGTCCCAGGACCCCCCAGTTTGCCTCCCAGTTCCTCCCAGTGTCTTCCCAGTTCGTCCCAGTACATCCCAGTGCCCTCCCAGTCCCTCCCAGTTCCCCCCCCCAGTCCCTCCCAGTGCTCTCCCAGTTCCCTCCCAGTTTATCCCAGTCCATCCCAGTGCCCTCCCAGTTCATCCCAGTTCATCCCAGTCCATCCCAGTGCCCTCCCAGTTCATCCCAGTCCATCCCAGTCCCTCCCAGTTCGCCTCCCAGTTCCTCCCAGTGTCTTCCCAGTTCATCCCAGTATGGCTCAGGTGTGTCCCCAGTACCGCCCAGTGCCCTCCCAGTTTATCCCAGTCTCTCCCAGTTTGTCCCAGTGCCTCCCAGTCTGGCCCAGTGTCCTCCCAGTTCATCCCAGTCTCTCCTGATTCTCTCCCAGTTCATCCCAGTATGGGTCAGGGCTGTCCCAGTATGGTCCAGTCCCTCCCAGTTCATCCCAGTATGGCTCAGGTGTATCCCAGTATGGTCCAGTCCCCTTCCAGTTCATCCCAGTCCCTCCCAGTTCCCCCCCCAGTTCCTCCCAGTGCTCTCCCAGTTTATCCCAGTATGGCTCAGGTGCATCCCAGTGCATCCCAGTCCCTCTTAATTCTCTCCCAGTACATCCCAGTATGGCTCAGGTGTGTCCCAGTACATCCCAGTGCCCTCCCAGTCCCTCCCAGTCCCTCCCAGTTCATCCCAGTTCCCTCCCAGTCCCTCCCAGTTCCCTCCCAGTCCCTCCCAGTTCCCTCCCAGTCCCTCCCAGTTCATCCCAGTATGGCTCAGGTGGATCCCAGTTCATCCCAGTTTATCCCAGTCCCTCTTAATTCTCTCCCAGTTCATCCCAGTATGGCTCAGGTGTGTCCCAGTACATCCCAGTGCCCTCCCAGTCCATCCCAGTTCCTCCCAGTGGTGCCCAAACTGGTCCCAGGGCCTCCCAGTTCGCCTCCCAGTTCCTCCCAGTGTCTTCCCAGTTCATGCCAGTATGGCTCAGGTGTGTCCCAGTTCCCTCCCAGTTTGTCCCAGTTCCCTCCCAGTTTATCCCAGTCCCTCCTAATTCTCTCCCAATACATCCCAGTATGGCTCAGGTGTGTCCCAGTATGGTCCAGTCCCCTCCCAGTTCATCCCAGTTCCCTCCCAGTCCCTCCCAGTCCCTCCCAGTTCCCTCCCAGTTCCCTCCCAGTCCCCTCCCAGTCCTTCCCAGTTCCCTCCCAGTTCCTCCCAGTCCCTCCCAATCCCCTCCCACTCCCCCCCTCCGCCACCCCCCCCATTTAAAACCACAGACGAGTCCTCCAGCGCGCCCCCCCTTCTCCCCGCCTCCCCACTTCCGGCGGCGCTCCGCCCTCACTTCCTGCTTCTCTATGACCCCAAAATGGCGGCGCCCGCTTTTTTCTTTTTTTATTTCAAACGGCGGCGCCCGCCCGGAGCGGCTGCAGCCGTAACTCCCCCCAGGTGTGTCCCAGGTGTGCCCCAGGTGTGTCCAGGTGTGCCCCAGGTGTGTCCCAGGTGTGTTTTTTGGGCGCAGGTGGAGCGGATCAAAGAGCGCGTGGAGGAGAAGGAAGGGATCCCCCCTCAGCAGCAGCGGCTGATCTACAGCGGCAAGCAGATGTAGGCGGGGCCTGGGCGGGGGGCGTGGCCTCGGATGGGGGCGTGGTTTTGGGTGGGCGGGGCTTAATGGTGAGGCGGGGCTTGGAGGGGGCGTGGTCGTGTGAGGGGGGAAGGGGTTAAAATTGGGGAAATTTGGGATAAAATTGGGATAAAATTGGGGTAAAATTGGGGAAATCTGGGTGGAAATTGGGAGATTTGGGGTTAAATTTGGGGAATTTGGGGTAAAATCAGAGATATTTGGGGAAATTTGGGTTGAAATTGGGAGATTTGGGGTTAAAATTGGGAAATTTGGGGTAAAATTGGGACAATTTGGGTTAAAATTGGGAAATCTGGGTTAAAGTTTGGGAAAGTTTGGGTTAAAATCGGCGAAGTTTGGGTTAAAATTGGGAATTTTGGGTTAAAATTGTGAAATTTGCTTTAAAACTGGGGAAAGTTGGGTTGAAATTGGGCAAATTTGGTGTTAAATTTGGGGAATTTGGGTAAAAATAGAGAAATTTGGGGTTAAAATTGGGGAAATTTGGGATAAAATTGGGGAAGTTTGGATTAAAATTGGGAAATTTGGGGTTAGAATTGGGAAATTTGGGTTAAAATGGGGAAATTTTGGGTTAAAATAGAGAAATTCGGGTTAAAATTGGGAAATTTTGGGTTAAAATTTGAGAAATTTGGGTTGAAATTGGGAAATTTCGGTTGAAATTTGGAAATTTGAGGTAAAAATGGGGAAATTTGGGTTAAAATTGGGAAATTTGGGGTTAAAAGTTGGGAAATTTGGAGTTAGAATGGGGAAATTTGGGTAAAAATTGGGGAAATTGGGTAAAAATTGGGCGATTTGGGTTAAAATTGGGGAAAGTTTGGATTAAAATTGGGAAATTTGGGGTTAAAATTGGTGAATTTGAAGTTAGAATTGGAGAATTTGGGTTAAAATTGGGAGAGTTTGGGGTTTAAATTTAGGAAATTTGGGTTAAAAATCGGGAAATTTAGGGTAAAATTGGGGAAATTTGGCGTTAAAATGGGAAAATTTGGGTTAAAATTGGGAAAATTTGGGTTAAAAGTGGGAAATTTGGGGTTTAAAACTGGGAAATTTGAGGTTAAAATTGGGAAATTTGGGGTCAAAATTGGGAAAATTGGGTCAAAATTGGGAAAATTGGGTCAAAATTGGGGAAATTTGGGTAAAAATTGGGGAAATTTGGGGTTAAAATTGGGGGAATTTGGGGTTAAAATTGGAAAATTTGGGGTTAAAGTTTGGGAAAGTTTGGGTTAAACTTGGGAAATTTGGGTTGAAATTGGGAATTTTGGGTTGAAATTGGGAAATTTGGGTTAAAATTGGGGAAATTTGGGGTTAAAATTGGGGAAATTTGAAGTTAGAATTGGAGAATTTGGGTTAAAATTGGGAGAGTTTGGGGTTAAATTTAGGAAATTTGGGTTTAAAATGGGGGGAATTTGGGGTTAAAATTAGGCAATTTGGGTTAAAATTGGGAAATTTGGGTTAAAATTGGGGAAAATTTGGTTAAAATAGGTGAATATTGGGTTGGAATTTGAGAAATTTGAGTTAAAATTGGGAAATTTGGGGTTAAAATTGGGAAATTTGAGGTTAAAATTGGGAAATTTGGTTAAAATTGAGAAATTTTGGGGTCAAAATTGGGGAAAAATGGGGTTAAAATTGGAGAAATTTGGGGGTTAAAATTGGGGAAAATTGGGTTAAATTTGGGAAATTTGAGTTAAAATTGGGGAATTTGGGGTAAAATTGGGGAAATTTGGGCAAAAATTGGAGAATTTGGGTCAAAATTGGGGAATTTGGGCTTAAAATTTGGGAAATTTGTGTTTAAATGGGGAAATTTGAGGTTAAAGTTGGGCAAACTTGGGGAAATTTGGGTAAAAATTGGGGAATTTGGGTCAAAATTGGGGAATTTGGGCTTAAAATTTGGGGAAATTTGTGTTTAAATGGGGAAATTTGAGGTTAAAGTTGGGCAAACTTGGGGAAATTTGGGTAAAAATTGGGGAAATTGGGTCAAAATTGGGGAAATTTGGGTAAAAATCAGGAAATTTGAGGGTAAAATCGGGAAATTTGGGTTAAAATCGGGAAAAACTCGCGTTAAAATCAGGGCGGGTGGTGCAGCGGGGGGACGTGGCTTAGGCGGGGCGTGACTAAAATGGGCGTGGCCTCTTCCCGCCCCCGCCCCCAGGAACGATGAGAAGACGGCGGCCGACTACAAAATCCAGGGGGGCTCCGTCCTCCATCTTGTGCTGGCCCTGCGCGGGGGGCGTGGCCAGGCCCTGAGGGGGGCGTGGCCGAGCTCAGGCCACGCCTCCCCGCCCTCAAGCCACGCCCACCTCTCGTTTCCCCCTCCCCCTCCCCCTTTTCCCCCTGGTGGATCCCTTGTTATTTAATAAAGGTTCGCTGATGACGTCAGCGCCGGGCTGGGTGACGTCACTCCCGCCTCTGTGACGTCATTTCCTTGCTTCCTGTCGTCTGTGTGGAGGGGAGAGGGGCGCTTTTAGGAGCCTAAATCCCCAAATTTTGCCCTAAAAATGTCGATTTTGAGTTCCAAAATATCATTTTCTTGGCATAAAAATACCCCAAAATCACTGGGTTTTGCCCCAAAATTGTTGTTCATCCCCAGCGGCCGTTTCAGCCCAAATTCGACCTTTTCAGCCCCCGAAATCCCCGGTTTTAACCCCAAAAAAATCCTCATTAAAATAGTCCCTAAAACCACAAAATTTGCCCCCAAATCGCCCCTTTTTCACCCCAAACCCGCCCTTTGCACCCTCAAGCCGACCCCTTTGCCCCCAAATTCCCGCTTCTGACCCCGAATTCCGCCTTTTTAGCCACCAAATTGACCGATTTTTGCCCGAATTCGTCGTTTTTTGCCCCAAACCGCTCCCTGCAGCAGCGGCCCGGTAAAACCATAGACGAGTCCTCCCAGCGGGCTAGCGCGCCTTTTAGCCCCGCCCACTTCCGGCGGCGCTCCCTCCCGCTTCCGCTTCTTCACGCCTCTTTCTCAACATGGCGGCGCCCGCCCTTTCCAAAATGGCGGCGCCCGTGCTGGAGCAGCTCCTGACGGAGCTCCTGGAACCCGACAGCGCCAGGATTCGCCAGGTAGCGGGAAATTTTTTGGAAAATTTGGGAATTTCTTTTCAGGATTCCCGAGCGGTTTTGGAGTTTTTATGTCGTTTCCAGGCCACGGCTCGGCTGCGCGAGGCGCTGGAGGAGCCGGAGACGCCCGAAGGCCTCGCGGTGCTGCTGAGGGAGGCCCAGAGGCCGCAGGTCCTGAGGGAGGGGGGGAGATTTTGGGCGGGAAATTGGGAATTCCTGAGGGGATTTGGGAAATCCTGAGGGGATTTGGGGGGAATTTTGGGATTTGGGGGCGATTTTGGGAATTCTTGGGGGATTCGGGGAGTGTTGAGGGGATTTTGGGGGGATTTAGGTGGAATTTTGTGATTTTTTTGGAGGAATTTGGGGGATCTTGAGGGGCCTGGGGGATCCTGAGGGGCTTTGGCGGGAATTTTGGCGGGAATTTAGGAATGTGGGGGGATCCTGAGGGGATTTGGGGGGGAATTTGGGGGAAATTTTGGGATTTGGGGTGGATTTAAGTGGAATTTTGCGATTTTTTAGGAGGAATTTGCGGGATCCTGAGGGGATTTGGGAATTCCTGAGGGGATTTGGGGAGGTTTTAGGGGAAATTTTGGGATTTTGGGGGGAATTGTGGGAATCCTGAGGAGATTTGAGGGGGAATTTTGGGATTTTTTGGGGAATTTGGGGAATCCTGAGGGGACTTGGGGGGAATTTCGGATTTTTGGGGCAATTTTGGGAATTTCTGAGGGGATTTGGGGAGTCTTGAGGGGATTTTGGGGGGATTTAGGTGGAATTTTGGGGTTTTTTGGGGGAATTTGGGGGATCTTGAGGGGGCCTGGGGGGTCCTGAGGGGCTTTGGCGAGAATTTAGGAATTTGGGGGCATCCTGAGGGGATTTTGGGGGATTTTGGGGGAATTTGGGGATCCTGAGGGGATTTGGGAATTCCTGAGGGGATTTGAGGGGAATTTTGGGGAAATTTTGGGATTTTGGGGGGAATTTTGGGAATCCTGAAGAGATTTGAGGGGAATTTTGGGATTTGGGGGGATTTAAGTAGAATTTTGGGGGGTTTTTTTTTGGAATTTGGGGAATCCTGAGGGGATTTGGGGCGAATTTGGGGGATTTGGGGCGAATTTGGGAATTTTGGGGGATCCTGAGGGGATTTTGAGGGGAATTTTGGGGTTTTGGGGAAAATTTTGGGGTTTTAGGGGAATTTTGGGAATCTTGAGGGGATTTTGGAGGGAATTTGGGAAGAAATTTGGGATTTCTGACAGGATTTGGGGGGAATCTTGGGGGAATTCTGGGATTTGGGGGGGATTTTAGGGAAAATTTTGGGGTTTTGGGGTGAATTTGGGGAGAATTTTGGGTTCCTGGGTGGATTTTTGGGGTGAATTTGGGGGTTTTTGGGGTCCTAGGTCAAATTTTGGGGTGAATTTGGGGTCCCAGGTGGATTTTTGGGGTGAATTTGGGGGATTTTGGGGTGAATTTGGGGAATTTTGGGTTCCCAGGTGGGTTTTTGGGGTGAATTTGGGGGATTTTTGGGCTCCCAGGTGGATTTTTGGGGTGAATTTGGGGGATTTTGGGGTCCCAGGTGGAGTTTTGGGATGAATTTCACGGAATTTTGGGTTCCCAGGTGGAGTTTTGGGGTGAATTTGGGGGATTTTGGGGTCCCAGGTGGATTTTTGGGGTAAATTTGGGGGATTTTGGGGTCCCAGGTCAATTTTTGGGGTGAATTTGGGGTCCCAGGTGGGTTTTTGGGATGAATTTGGGGGATTTTGGGGTCCCAGGTGGATTTTTGGGATGAATTTGAGGTCCCAGGTGGGGTTTTTGGGGTGAATTTGGGGGATTTTGGGGTCACAGGTGGATTTTTGGGGTGAATTTGGGGGATTTTGGGGTCCCAGGTGGGTTTTTGGGGTGAATTTGGGGAATTTTGGGGTCCCAGGTCAATTTTTTGGGGTGAATTTGGGGTCCCAGGTGGATTTTTGGGGTGAATTTGGGGGATTTTGGGGTCCCAGGTGGATTTTGGGGTGAATTTGGGGTCCCAGGTGGGTTTTTTGGGGTGAATTTGGGGGATTTTGGGTTCCCGGGTGGATTTTTTGGGGGTCCCAGGTGGATTTTTGGTGTGAATTTGGGGTTCCAGGTGGATTTTTGGGGTGAATTTGGGGGATTTTGGAGTCCCAGGTGGATTTTTGGGGTGAATTGGGGGGATTTTGGGGTCCCAGGTGGGTTTTTTGGGGTGAATTTGGGGTCCCAGATGGGTTTTTGGGGTGAATTTGGGGGATTTTGGGGTCCCGGGTGGATTTTTGGGGTGAATTTGGGGGATTTTGGGGTCCCAGGTGGGTTTTTTGGGGTGAATTTGGGGGATTTTGGGGTCCCAGGTGGATTTTTGGGGTGAATTCGGGGGATTTTGGGGTCCCAGGTGGATTTTTGGGGTTCCCAGGTGGATTTTTGGGGTGAATTTGGGGGATTTTGGGGTCCCAGGTGCGACATTTGGCGGCGCTGCTGCTCCGGAGGCTCCTCCGCAAACTGCCCAGGAGTTGATTGACAGGTGGGTGGGGCCTGGCCCCATTGAGATCAACGGGAGGGGGCGTGGCTTGGGAAAAGAGGGCGGGGCTTCAGCTGCATTAAAAACAATGGGAGGGGGCGTGGCTTCAGCGCCATTAAATTACACCGGAGGGGCGGGGTTTGGGAAAAGGGGGTGGGGCTTCAGTGTCATTAACACCAATTGAAGGGGTGTGGCTTGGGAAAAGGGGCGGGGCCTCAGCTCCATTAAAATCAAAGGAAGGGCGGTGGCTTGCAGAAAGGGGTGGAGCTTCAAGGTAATTAAATTAATGTGAGGGGGCGTGGCTTCAAGTACATTAAAATCAATGGGAGGGGTGTGGCTTGGGGAAGGGGGCGGAGCTTCAGTGCCATTAAAACGAATGTGAGGGGGCGTGGCTTCAAGTACATTAAAATCAATGGGAGGGGTGTGGCTTAGGGAAAGGGGCGGAGCTTCAGGTGCATTAAGATCAATGGGAGGGGCGTGGCTTAAGAAAAGGAGGTGGTGCTTCAACTGCATTACAATCAATGGGAAGGGGCGTGGCTTGGAGAAGGGGCGGAGCTTAAACCCCCATTCCAATCAATGGGAGGGGCGTGGCTTGGGGAAGTGGGCGGGGCCCAGCCTCATTGCCATTACCAGGAGGGGGCGTGGCCTCAGGAAAGGGGGCGTGGCCGCAGCGCAGTTAAAATCACCGGGAAGGGGCGTGGCTTGGGTGCCATTGGTGTCAATAGGAAGGGGCGTGGCTTATGAAAAGAGGGCGGAGCTGCAGCTCCATTAAAGTCAACGGGAGGGGGCGTGGCTTAGAAAAAAGGGGGTGGAGCCAGCGCCCCATTAGACTTAGTGGGCGGGGCATGGCTTGTCCTCCCTAGGAATAAATTAGGGGAGGCGGGGCTTAATTAAAGGGGTTAATTAGAGAGGGGGAAGGGCTAATTAACAGCGTTAATTAACAAAGGGAGTAAGCTTGTGGGCGTGGCTTGAGCGTAAATGGCGCTAAGGGGGGCGGGGCTTTGTTGTGTATGGTAATGAAGGGGCGTGGCTAACTCTGTCCCCGCCCCCTTTTTAGGCTCCCCCAGCTGGTGGCCGAGGCCTTGGACCGGGAGACGGGAGTGAGTGGGAATTGCCCAAAATTCCCCAAATTCGCCCCAAAAAATGGGAATTTTGGGAAAAATTTGGGGATTCTGGGCGGGGGAAAATTCGAAACTTGGGGGAAAAATTGGGGATTTTGGCCGAAAATCCTGAATTTTAGGGCCGAAAAATGGGAATTTCAATGGAAAAAAATTGGAATTTTGGGGGAAGTTTTTTGGGTAAAAAAGGGGATTTTGGGTGAAAGGTTTGGGGGTTTTGGTTAAAGAGGGGGAATTTTGGGGGGAAAAATGGGAATTTTGGGTTAAAAATGGGAATTTTGGGGGTGAAATTTGGGAATTTGGGGTTAAAATTGGCAATTTTGGGTTAAAAATGGGAATTTGAGGGGGAAAAAAAAGAGAATTTTGGGGGTGAAATTTGGGGATTTGGGGGCAAAATGGGGAATTTTGGCTTAAAAATGGAAATTTTAGGGAAAAAATGGGAAAATTTGGGTTAAAAATGCAAATTTTTGGGGGTGAAATTTGGGAATTTGGGAATAAAATTGGCAATTTTGGGTTTAAAAATGCAAATTTTGGGGAAAAAAACGAGAACTTTGGGGGGTGAAATTGGGGGAATTTGGGGGAAAAAATCAGGAATTTGGGGTTAAAAATTGAAGTTTTGGGGAAAAAATGAGAATTTTGGGGGTGAAAATTGGGAATTTGGGGTTAAAATGTGGAATTTTGGGTTTAAAATGCAAAATTTTGGGAAAAAAATGCAAAATTTGGGGAAAAAAATGAGAACCTTGGGGGTGAAAATGGGGAATTTGGGAGCAAAAAATGAGGAATTTGGGGGTAAAATTGGCTGGTTTTGAGTTAAAAAATGGGAATTTGGGGAAAAAAACGAGAGTTTTGGGGGTGAAAATTGGCATTTTTGGGGTGAAAAATCAGGAATTTGGGGTTAAAATGGGGAATTTTGGGTTTAAAATGGGGAATTTTGGGAAAAAAATGGGAATTTTGGGGGCAAAAATCAGGAACTTGGGGTTAAAATGGGGAATTTTGGGTTAAAAATTCGAATTTTGATTTCAAAATGGGAATTTTGGGGTTAAAAAATGAGAATTTCAGGCAGAAAAATGAGGATTTTTGCGCCAAAACCGCGAAATTCAGCCGAAAAAATCGGATTTTTTCACTGAAAAGCACCAATTTTTTTGGGAAAAAAGGGGATTTTGGGGTGTGCGGGAGGAAAATTTGGGAATTTTGTTGGGAATTTTGGGTCAAAAATGGGAATGTTGGGAAAAAAATGAGGATTTCGGGGGTGAAATTTGGGAATTTGGGAGCAAAAATCAGGAATTTGGGGTTAAAATGGGGAATTTTGGGTTAAAAATGCAAATTTTGGGGGGTGAAAATGGGGAATTTGGGGGGTAAAATTTGCAAATTTTGGGAAAACCTGAGGTTTTCAGGGGTAAAAATGAGAAATTTGGGGTTAAAGAATCAGAAATTTGGGGTTAAAATTGGCAATTTTGGGTTGAAATGCAAATTTTGGGGAAAAAATGGGAGTTTTGGGGGTGAAAATGAGGAATTTTGGGGCAAAATGGGGAATTTTGGGTTAAAAATGCAAGTTTGGGGAAAAAAAATGCAAAATTTGGGTCAAAAAATGAGAACCTTGGGGGTGAAAATGGGGAATTTGGGAGCAAAATGAGGAATTTTGGGTTTAAAATGGAAATTTTGGGAAAAAAAACGAGAACTTTGGGGTGAAAATTAGGAATTTGGGGGTAAAATGAATTTTGGGGTAAAAATGTGAATTTTGGGGTTAAAAATGCAAATTTTGGGGGTGAAAATGGGGAATTTGGGGTTAAAAATGCAAGTTTGGGGAAAAAAATGCAAAATTTGGGTAAAAAAAGAGAATTTTGGGGGTGAAAATGGGGAATTTGTGGGTAAAAATCAGGAATTTGGGGCAAAAATGGGGGAATTTTGAGTTAAAAATGGAAATTTTGGGTTAAAAAATGAGAATTTCAAGCAGAAAAATGAGAATTTTTGTGCCAAAAACCACGAAATTTGGCCAAAAAAAATCGGAATTTTTCACTGAAAACCACCAATTTTTTTTGGAAAAATGGGGATTTTGGGGTGAAAAGGGGGGAAATTTGGGGGTAAAATGGGGAATTTTGGGTTAAATATGCAAATGTGGGGGAAAAAAAGAGGATTTTTGGGGTGAAAATTGGGAATTTGGGAGGAAAAATCAGAAATTCGGGGTAAAAATGTGAATTTTGGGGTTAAAAATGCAAATTTTGGAGAAAAAAAGAGAATTTTGGGGGTAAAATGGGGAATTTTGGGTTAAAAATGGGAATTTTAGGGTAAAAATGCAAATTTGGGGGTTAAAAATGGAAATTTTGGGAAAAAAAGGAGAATTTTGGGGTGAAAATTGGGAATTCGGGGTTAAAGTGGGCAATTTTGGGTTAAAAATGGGAAATTGGGGGAAAAAAATGAGAATTTTGGGGGTGAAATTTGGGAATTTGGGGGCAAAAATGAGGAATTTGGTGGTAAAATTGGCAATTTTGGGTTAAATATGGAATTTTTGGGAAAAAAATGAGGATTTTGGCGGTGAAGAATCAGGAATTTGGGGATAAGATTGGCAATTTTGGGTTGAAATTGGCAAAATTGGGTTAAAAGTGCAAATTTTTTGGGGTGAAATTTGGAAATTTGGGAAAAATTTGGCAATTCTGGGTTTAAAAATGCAAATTTTGAGGAAAAAAAGGAGAATTTTGGGGTGAAAATGGGGAATTTGGGGTAAAAATTATCAATTTTGAGACACAAAATCAGGAATTTTGGGGAAAAAATGAGAATTTCAGGGGGAAAAATGAGAATTTTTGCGCTAAAACGGCGAAATATGGGCAAAAAAATCGGAATTTTTCACTAAAAACCACCAATTTTGGGAGGAAAAATGGGGAATTTTGGGTCAAAAATGGGAATTTTGGGGTAAAAATGCCAATTTTGGGAAAACCTGAGGATTTCGGGGTAAAAATCAGGAATTCTGGGTTAAAAACAGGAATTTGGGGGAAAAAAAAGAGAATTTTGGGGGTGAAAATCGGGAATTTGGGGTAAAAATGGGGAATTTTGGGGTAAAAATGCGAATTTGGGGGAAAAATGAGAATTTTGGGGGTGAAAAGTGAGGAATTTCGAGGGAAAATTGGCAATTTTGGGTTAAAATGGGGAATTTTGGGTTTTAAAATGGAAATTTTGGGTTCAAAATGGGAATTTTGGGTTAAAAAATGAGAATTTCAGGCGGAAAAAATGAGGAATTTTTGCGCCAAAACCGCGAAATCCGGCCAAAAAAATCAGAATTTTTCACTGAAAACCACCAATTTTTTTTGGAAAATGGGGATTTTGGGGTGAAAAGGGGGAAAACTTGGGGTTAAAATTGGCAATTTTGGGTCAAAAGTGGGAATTTTAGAAAACCTGAAGATTTCGGGGTAAAAATCAGGAATTTTGGGTTAAAAACGGGAATTTGGGGGAAAAAAAAAGAGAATTTTGGGGGTGAAAATTGGGAATTTGGGGGCAAAAATGATGAATTTTGGGTTAAAAAATGCAAATTTTGAGAAAAACCCGGAAATTGGGGGTAAAAATCAGGAATTTGGGGGTTAAAATGGGGAATTTTGGGGTTAAAATGGAAATTTTTGGGAAAAAAGGGAGAATTTTGGGGGTGAAAATTGTGAATTTGGGTGTAAAATGAATTTTAGGGTTAAAAATGCAAATTTTGGGGGGAAAAGAGAATTTTGGGGGTGAAAATCAGGAATTTGGGGTTAAAATGGGGAATTTTGGGTTTAAAATGGGGAATTTTGGGAAAAAATGGGAATTTTGGGGGCAAAAATCAGGAACTTGGGGCAAAAATGGGGAATTTTGGGTTTAAAATGCAAATTTCGGGTTCAAAATGGGAATTTTTGGGTTAAAAAATGAGAATTTCACAGGGAAAAAATGAGAATTTTTGCACCTAGACCGTGAAATTCGGCCCAAAAAATCGGAATTTTTCACTAAAAAGCACCAATTTTTTGGGGAAAAAGGGGATTTTGGGGTGAAAAGGAGGAAAATTTGGGAATTTCGTTGGGAATTTTGGGTCAAAAATGGGAATGTTGGGAAAAAAATGAGGATTTCGGGGGTGAAATTTGGAATTTGGGAGCAAAAATCAGGAATTTGGGGTTAAAATGGGGAATTTTGGGGTTAAAAATGCAAATTTTGGGGGGGTGAAAATTGGGAATTTGGGGGTAAAATTGGCAAATTTTGGGAAAACCTGAGGATTTCGGGGTAAAAATGAGAAATTTGGGGTTAAAGAATCAGAAATTTGGGGTTAAAATTGGCAATTTTGGGTTGAAAATGCAAATTTTGGGGAAAAAATGGGAGTTTTGGGGGTGAAAATGAGGAATTTTGGGGCAAAATGGGGAATTTTGGGGTTAAAATGGGGAATTTTGGGTTAAAAATGGGCAATTTGGGGTTAAAAAATGAGAATTTCAGGGGGGAAAACGAGAATTTTTGCGCTGAAACCACGAAATTTGGCAAAAAAAATCGGAATTTTTCACTGAAAAACCACCAATTTTTTGGGGAAAACGGGGATTTTGGGGTGTGAAGGATGAAAATTTGGGAATTTCGTTGGGAATTTTGGGTCAAAAATGGGAATGTTGGGAAAAAAATGAGGATTTTGGGGGTGAAATTTGGGAATTTGGGAGCAAAAACGAGGAATTTGGGGTTAAAATGGGGAATTTGGGGTTAAAAATGCAAATTTTTAGGGGGTGAAAATTGGGAATTTTGGGTTAAAATTGGCAATTTTGAGGAAAAAATGGGAATTTTGGGGGTGAAAATCAGGAATTTGGGGTTAAAGTGGGCAATTTTGGGTTAAAATGGGAAATTGGGGGAAAAAAATGAGAATTTTGGGGGTGAAATTTGGGAATTTGGGGTTAAAATGGGGAATTTGGGGTTAAAAATGGGAATTTTGGGGGTGAAAATGGGGAATTTTGGGAAAAAATGGGAATTTTGGGGGCAAAAATCAGGAACTTGGGGTTAAAATGGGGAATTTTGGGTTAAAAATTCAAATTTTGGGTTCAAAATGGGAATTTTGGGTCAAAAAAAGAGAATTTCAGGGGGAAAAAATGAGATTTTTTGCACCTAGACCGTGAAATTCGGCCCAAAAAAATCGGAATTTTTCACTAAAAAGCACCAATTTTTTGGGGAATAAAGGGAATTTCGGGGTGAAAAGCGAGAAATTTGGGGTTAAAATTGGCAATTTTGAGTTAAAAATGGGAATTTTGGGGGTAAAAATGCAAATTTTGGGAAAACCTGAGGATTTCGGGGTAAAAATCAGGAATTTTGGGTTAAAAATGGGAATTTGGGGGGGAAAAAAAAGAGAATTTTGGGGGTGAAAATTGGGAATTTGGGGTAAAAATGGGGAATTTTGGGGAAAAAATGAGAATTTTGGGGGTGAAAAGTGAGGAATTTTGAGGGAAAATTGGCAATTTTGGGTTAAATGGGGAATTTTGGGTTTAAAATGGAAATTTTGGGTTAAAAAATGAGAATTTTGGGGGTGAAATTTGGGAACTTGGGGCAAAAATGATGAATTTTGGGTTAAAAAAAATGCAAATTTTGAGAAAAACCTGGGAAATTGGGGGTAAAAATCAGGAATTTGGGGTTAAAATGGGGAATTTTGGGGAAAAAAGGAGAATTTTGGGGGTGAAAATTGTGAATTTGGAATAAAATGAGGAATTTTGGGTTTAAAATGCAAAATTTTGGGGAAAAAATGCAAAATTTGGGTAAAAAAAGAGAATTTTGGGGGTGAAAATGGGGAATTTGGGGTAAAAATTATCAATTTTGAGACACAAAATCAGGAATTTTGGGGAAAAAATGAGAATTTCAGGGGGAAAAATGAGAATTTTTGCGCCAAAACGGCGAAATATGGGCAAAAAAATCGGAATTTTTCACTAAAAACCACCAATTTTCGGAGGAAAAATGGGAATTTTGGGTCAAAAATGGGAATTTTGGGGTAAAAATGCCAATTTTGGGAAAACCTGAGGATTTCGGGGTAAAAATCAGGAATTTTGGGTTAAAAACGGGAATTTGGGGGAAAAAAAAGAGAATTTTGGGGGTGAAAATTGGGAATTTGGGGTAAAAATGGGAAATTGGGGGAAAAAATGAGAATTTTGGGGTTGAAAAGTGAGGAATTTCGGGGGAAAATTGGCATTTTTGGGGTTAAAATGGGGAATTTTGGGTTCAAAATGGGAATTTTTTGGGTTAAAAAAAGAGAATTTCAGGGGGAAAACCCAAGAATTTTTGTGCCCAAACCGCAAAATCCGGCCGAAAAAATCGGATTTTTTCACCAAAAACCACCAATTTTGGGGGAAAAATGGGGATTTTGGGGTGTGCAGGAGGAAAACTTTGGAATTTCGTTGGGAATTTTGGGTCAAAAAAGGGGAACGTTGGGAAAAAATGAGGATTTTGGGGTGAAAATCAGGAATTTGGTGTTAAAGTGGCGAATTTTGGCTTAAAAATGGAAATTTTTGGGGAAAAAATGGGAAATTTGGGTTAAAAATGCAAATTTTGGGGGGGTAAAATTTGGGAATTTGGGGTTAAAATGGGGAATTTTGGGTTAAAAATTGAAATTCTGGGAAAACCTGAGAATTTCAGGGGTGAAAATCGGGAATTTTGGGTAAAAAAATGCAAATTTTGAGAAAAGAATGGGAATTTGGGTGGTAAAAATGGGGGAATTTGGGGGCAAAAATCAGGAACTTGGGGTTAAAATGGGGAATTTTGGGTTAAAAATTTGAATTTTGGGTTCAAAATGGGAATTTTGGGGCAAAAAAAGAGAATTTCAGGGGTAAAAAAGAGAATTTCAGGCAGAAAAATGAGAATTTTTGCGCCAAAACCGCGAAATTCGGCCGAAAAAATCGGATTTTTTCACCAAAAACCACCAATTTTTTGGGAAAAAAAGGGGATTTTGGGGTGTGCAGGATGAAAATTTGGGGGTTAAAATTGGGAATTTTGGGTGTTTTCCCCCCCAGCTCCCCCCACCTGGGGCTGCCTGGCCCAGCTGGGGGGCGCGGCTGCTGCTGCTGGGGGAGGGGCGGCGCTGGGAGCCGCTGCAGCGCTGGATCCGCGGGGCAGAGGGAGAGCCACGGAGAGTGGAGGTGAGGGGGCTGAAAATGGCCTAAAAGTGTCTGAAAAATGGCCTAAAAGTGTCCTGAAAATGTCCTGAAAATTCCCCTAAAATATCCTAAAAATTCCCCCCCAAAAATCCTGAAAATTCCCCCTGAAAATGCCCAAAAAATCAAAAAAAAGTCTGAAAAAATCCAAAAAAAATCCAAAAAAATCTGAAAAAAATAAAAAAAAATCTGAAAAAATCCCTCAACAAATCCCAAAAAGTCCTTCAAAGTTCTCTAAAAATGTCCGAAAAATGTCCTGAAAATGTCCTGAAAATGTCCTGAAAATCCTGCAAAAATCCCCCAAAAAATCCCCCAGAAATCCAAAAAATCAAAAAAAAAGTCTGAAAAAATCCAAAAAAATCAAAAAAATAAAAAAAAAAAAATCTGAAAAAATCCCAAAATGTCCTTCAAAATGTCCTAAAAATGTCCTGAAATTTACCCAAAAAATCCTGAAAATTCCCCCCAAAAATCCTGAAAATTCCCCCCGAAAATGCCCAAAAAATAAAAAACAAATCTGAAAAAATCCTCAAAAATCCATAAAAATCCCCAAAATTTTCCCTAAAAAATCCTAAAAATTCCCCCCCAAAAATCCCCAAAAAATCCCACAAAAAATCCCCAAAAAATCCCTCAAAAAATCCCCAAAAAATCCCCCAAAAATCCCACAAAAAATCCCACAAAAAATCCCCAAAAAATCCCAAAAAAATCCCCCCAGAAATCCCCAAAAAATCCTGAAAATTCCCCCTGAAAATGCCCAAAAAATCAAAAAAAATCTGAAATAATCCCTTAAGAAGTCCCAAAAAATCCTTCAAAATTCCCCCAAAAATTCCAAAAAGTCCTTCAAAATTCCCTAAAAAAGTACTGAAAATGCCCTGAAAATGTCCTGAAAATCCTGCAAAAATCCCCAAAAAAATCCCCCCAGAAATCCCAAAAAATCAAAAAAAATCCCAGAAAATCCCCCCAAAAATCCATGAAAATCCCTAAAAATGTCCTAAAAATGTCCTGAAAATTCCCCCCAAAAAATCCTGAAAATTCACCCCCGAAAATGCCCAAAAAAATCAAACTCCCCCCCCCAAAAATCCCAAAAAAATCCCCCAAAATTTCCCTAAAAAATCCTGAAAATGTCCTGAAAATGTCCTGAAAATCCTGCAAAAATCCCCCAAAAAATCCCCCCAGAAATCCCCCAAAAAATCCTGAAAATTCCACCCGAAAATCCCAAAAAATAAAAAAAAAAATCTGAAAAAATCCCTCAAAAATCCATAAAAATCCCGAAAAATTTCCCTAAAAAATCCTAAAAATTCCCTAAAAATGTCCTGAAAATGTCCGAAAAATGGTCCGAAAAATGTCCTAAAAATGTCCTAAAAATGTCCTGAAAATGCCCTGAAAATGCCCTAAAAATGTCCTGAAAATCCTGCAAAAATCCCCCAAAAAATCCCCCCAGAAATCCAAAAAAATCAAAAAAAATTCTGAAAAAATCCCAAAAAAAATCCCACAAAAAATCCCCAAAAAATCCCCCCAAAAATCCCCAAAAAATCCCTCAAAAAATCCCCAAAAAATCCCCCCAAAAATCCCACAAAAAATCCCACAAAAAATCCCCAAAAAATCCCCCCAAAAATCCCACAAAAAATCCCACAAAAAATCCTCAAAAAATCCCCAAAAAAATCCCTCAAAAAAATCCCCAAAAATCCCCAAAAAAATCCCCCCAGAAATCCCCAAAAAATCCTGAAAATTCCCCCTGAAAATGCCCAAAAAAATCAAAAAAAAAATCTGAAAAAATCCCCAAAAAATCCCTCAAAAAGATCCCAAAAATCCTCAAAAAATCCCCAAAAAATCCCTCAAAAAATCCCCAAAAATCCCAAAAAAAATCCCCCAAAAATCCCCAAAAAATCCTGAAAATTCCCCCTGAAAATGCCCAAAAAATTAAAAAAAATCTGAAACAATCTGAAAAAATCCCCAAAAAATCCCTCAAAAAATCCTTCAAAATTCCCTAAAAATGTCCTGAAAATTTCCCAAAAAAATCCTGAGAATTCCACCCGAAAATGCCCAAAAAAATAAAAAAAAATCCCCCAAAAATCCATAAAAATCCCCCAAAATTTCCCTAAAAAATCCTAAAAATTCCCTAAAAATGTCCTAAAAATGTCCTGAAAATGTCCTGAAAATTTCCCCAAAAAATCCTGAAAATTCACCCCAAAAAATCCTCCAAAAATAAAATAAAAAAAAATCCCCAAAAAATCCCTCAAAATATCCCCCAAAAAATCCCAAAAAATCCTTCAAAATTCCCTAAAAATGTCCTAAAAATGTCCTGAAAGTCCTGCAAAAGATCCTGAAAATTTGGCCGAAAAATGCCCAAAAAATCAAAAAAAAATCTGAAAAAATCCCCAAAAAATAAAAAAAAATCCAAAAAAATCCTTCAAAATGTCCTGAAAATGTCCTGAAAATGTCCTAAAAATTCCCTAAAAATGTCCTAAAAATGTCCTAAAAATTCCCTAAAATTGTTCAAAAAATTCCCCCCAAAATCCCCAAAAAATCAAAAAAAATCTGAAAAAATCCCCCAAAAAATCTCTGAAAAAATCCCAAAAAATCCTTCAAAGTTCCCTAAAAATGTCCTAAAAATGTCCTAAAAATCCTGCAAAAAATCCTGAAAATTCCACCCAAAAATGCCCAAAAAATAAAAAAAAAAAAGTCTGAAAAAATCCAAAAAAATTCCACAAAAAATCCCCCCCAAAAATCCCCAAAAAATCCCAAAAAATCCTTCAAAATTCCCTAAAAATGTCCTAAAAATATCCTAAAAATTCCCCCAAAAAATCCTGAAAACTCCACCCGAAAATGCCAAAAATCAAAAAAAAATCTGAAAAAAATCCCCCCAAAAATCCCCAAAAAATCCCAAAAAGTCCTGCAAAATTCTCTAAAAATCTCCTAAAAATGTCCTGAAAATGTCCTGAAAATTCCACCCCAAAAATCCTAAAAAATAAAAAAAACCTGAAAAAATCAAAAAAAAATCAAAAAAAAGTCTGAAAAAAATCCTCAAAAAAATCCCAAAAAATCCTTCAAAATTCCCTAAAAATGTCCTAAAAATGTCCTGAAAATCCTGCAAAAAACTCCTGAAAATTCCACCCCAAAATGCCCAAAAAATCAAAAAAAATCTGAAAAAAAATCCTCAAAAAATCCCTCAAAAAATCCCAAAAAAATCCCCAAAAAATCCCCCCAGAAATCCCCAAAAAATCCTGAAAATTCCCCCTGAAAATGCCCAAAAAATCTGAAAAAATCCCCCAAAAAAACCCTCAAAAAATCCTTCAAAGTTCCCTAAAAATCTCCTAAAAATGTCCTAAAAATGTCCTGAAAATGTCCTGAAAGTCCTGCGAAAATCCCCCAAAAAATCCCCCCAGAAATCCCAAAAAATCAAAAAAAAAGTCTGAAGAAATCCCCCCAAATATCCCCAAAAAATCCTTCAAAAATCCCCCAAAAATCCCAAGAAGTCCTTCAAAATTCCCTAAAAATGTCCTGAAAATTCCCCAAAAAATCCTGAAAATTCCACCTGAAAATCCCCAAAAAATCCCCCAAAAATCCCCCCCAAAATCCCAAAAAGTCCTGCAAAATTCCCTAAAAATTCCATAAAAATGTCCTAAAAATGTCCTGAAAATCCTGCAAAAAAATCCTGAAAATTCGACCCGAAAATCCTAAAAAATAAAAAAAAAAATGAAAAAATAAAAAAAAAATCGAAAAAAAGTCTGAAAAAAATCCTCAAAAAATCCCAAAAAATCCTTCAAAATTCCCTAAAAATGTCCTAAAAATTCCCCCCAAAAATCCTGAAAATTCCACCTGAAATGTCCAAAAAATAAAAAAAAAAGTCTGAAAAAATCCAAAAAAATTTAAAAAAATCTGAAAAAATCCCTCAAAAAATCCCAAAAAATCCTTCAAAATTCTCTAAAAGTGTCCTAAAAATGTCCTGAAAATTCCCCAAAAAATCCTGAAAATTCCACCTGAAAATCCCCAAAAAATCCCCCAAAAAATCCCCCCCAAAATCCCAAAAAGTCCTGCAAAATTCCCTAAAAATTCCATAAAAATGTCCTAAAAATGTCCTAAAAATGTCCTGAAAATCCTGCAAAAAAATCCTGAAAATTCGCCCCAAAAATCCCCAAAAAATCTCCCCAAAAATCCCCAAAAAATCCCCCCAAAAAGTCCTTAAAAATTCCCTAAAAATGTCCTAAAAATGTCCTAAAAATGTCCTGAAAATCCTGCAAAAATCCCCCAAAAAATCCCCCCAGAAATCCCAAAAAATCCTGAAAATTC
>WQNJ02000491.1:0-54188 GCA_016584745.2 Phylloscopus trochilus trochilus | reverse complement strand
GCCGGGGAGAACCTCATCACCTTCCACGTGTCCAGCAAGTTCTCCAGCCCCGAGACGGTGAGGGGGGCTGGGGGGGGCACGGGGGGAGCTCTCACTGTCCATGGGGTCACCTGGGGGGGTCACCTGAGTGGGTCACCTGGGGGTCTGGGACAGCCCCTGACCCTGATCTTGACCCTGCTGGGAAGTGTCCCAGTCCCCTCCCCTGAGACCCCAATCCCCTCCCCTGAGACCCCCCACCCCATCCCAATCCCCCCCTCTGTGGGACCCCCATCCCATCCCAGCCCCCCCACCCTGTGGGACCCCCACCCCATCCCAATCCCCTCTGTGGGACCCCACCCCATCCCAGCCCCCACTTTGGGACCCCCATCCCATCCCAGCCCCCCCGTGAGACCCCCACCCCATCCCAATCCCATCCTCTGGGACCCCTGCCCCATCCCAATCCCCTCTATGAGACCCCCACCACAGCCCACCCCCCCCGTGGGGCCCCCATCCCAATCCCCTCTGTGGGACCCCCATCCCAGCCTCCACTTTGGGACCCCCACCCCATCCCAGCCCTCCCGTGGGACCCCCCACCCCCCTGGGGTCCCGCCCCTGCTGGGGGTCCCACAGCTCAGGGGGTGTCCCAGGGTCGGGATGGGGGGGTCGGATCTCACTTGGGGCATTCAGGTCCCACTCTGAGGGGCCCGAGTGCCACTCTGGGGGTCCGGGTGCCCGCTCTGGGGGTCCGGGCGGGCTCTGAGGGGGGTCCGGGTGCCCCTCTGGGGGTCCGGGTCCCACTCTGGGGGTCCAGGTGCCCCTCTGGGGGTCCGGGCGGGCTCTGAGGGGGGCGCTGCCCGCAGGACTCGCAGCGTTTCGGCCGCAACATCCGCCAGGCCATGCTGGACATCGCGGGGCTCTTCGACAAACCCCCCCCCGCCGCCCCCGCCGCCGGGAAGTGACCGGGGAGGGGGACACAGGGCACCCCCGGGGGGCTCGGGGGGCACAGGGCACCCCCGGGGGTCTCGGGGGGCCGGGGGTCGCTGCCCTGGACCTGCTCGCAATAAAGGCTCTTGGTGTGACCGCGCTGTGCAGCCGGGTGGGAGAGCTGGGGTGTCCCTGGGGGGCTGCGTCCCTGGGGGGCTGCGTTTATGGGGGGCTGCGTCCCTGGGGGGCTGGGTCCAAGGGGTGCCAGGGCTGGGTCCAGGGGGTGCCCATGGGGGGTCCCTGGGGGGCTGCATCCAAGGGGGGCTGGGTCCAAGGGGTGCCAGGGCTGGGTCCAAGGGGTGCTGCATCCAAGGGGTACCCATGGGGGGCTGCATCCAAGGGGTGCCAGGGCTGGGTCCAGGGGGTGCCCATGGGGGGCTGGGTCCCTGGGGGGCTGCATCCAAGGGGGCTGGGTCCAAGGGGCGTCCTCAGGGGAGCCCGGCGGGCACTGGTCCATCCAAAACGCTGTGGCTGGGGCGGTGATCCCGCTGATCCGTGCCCATCCCCGGATCCGTGCCCGTCCTGGAGACCCGAGCCCATCCCGCTAAACCGAGCCCACCCCTGGCCCCGTGCCCACCCTCCTCCCGCTGATCCGTGCCCATCCCGGCCGATCCGTGCCAGTCCCGGAGACCCGAGCCCATCCCCGGATCCGTGCCCATCCTCAGGTCCCTGCCCAGCCCCATCCCAGTCATCTGTGCCAGTCCCGGGGACTGATCCGTGCCCATCCCTGGATCCGTGCCCATCCCGGTGATTTCCATCCATCCCCGGATCCCCGCCTGTCCCCAGCCCTGTGCCCATCCCGCTGATCCGTGCCAGTCCCGGAGACCCGAGCCCATCCCGCTAAACCGAGCCCACCCCTGGCCCCGTGCCCGCTCCCCATCCCGCTGATCCGTGCCAGTCCCGGGGATCCGAGCCCATCCCACCGATCCCTGCCCGGCCCCATCCCCGGATCCGAGCCCATCCCGCTGATCCGAGCCCATCCCGGCCGATCCGTGCCCGGCCCGTGCCCATCCCGGCCGATCCATGCCAGTTCCCGGCCCCGTGCCCATCTCCATCCCCGGATCCGAGCCCATCCAGTTGATCCGTGCCCGGCCCGTGCCCATCCAGCCGATCCGTGCCAGTTCCCGGCCCCGTGCCCATCCCCACCCCGCCGATCCGTGCCCACCCGTGCCCATCCCGGCCGATCCGTGCCAATTCCCGGCCCCGTGCCCGTGCCCATCCCGCCGATCCGTGCCCATCTCACCAATCCGTGCCGATCCGTGCCAGTTCCCGGCCCCGTGCCCACCCCGCCGCCGGTGACGGGGGTGCGCAGCGGGGCACGGCGGCACCGCCGGCTCCTGCGCAGAGCCCCTGGGCCGTGTCCGGGCTGGGGGTCGCCGCGCCCCGGGTGGCACCGAGCTGGCACCGAGCTGGCACCGTCCCCTCCCTCCCCCCGCCGCCACCGCCCGCAGCCGCCCGGCGCCGCCAGCCCGGAGCCACCGGCGGGCGAGAGGCCAGGCCGGGCACGGGGACAGGGACAGGGACACCCCCGGGAGAGGGGACAGGGGCTGGGGACAGACCAGGGACAGGGGACAATCCGGGAAAGGGGACAGGATGGGGACAGGGACAGGGGACAGCAGAGCGAGGGGCCAGGCCGGGCACGGGGACAGGGAAACCCCCGGGAGAGGGGACAGGGGCTGGGGACAAGGACAGGGGACACTCCGGGAGAGGGAACAGGGGCTGTGACAGCCCGGGAGAGGGGACAGACCGGGCACGAGGACAGGGACAGCCCCGAGAGAGGGGACAGGGACAGGGGACAGCCCGGGAGAGGGGACAGGCCGGGCACGAGGACAGGGACAGCCCCGAGAGAGGGGACAGGGACAGGGGACAAGGGCAGGGGACACTCCGGGAGAGGGGACAGGCCGGGGACAGGGACTGGGGACAGCCTGGAGAGTGACACGGGACACTCCGGGAGAGGGGACAGGGGCTGGGGACAAGGGCAGGGGACACTCCGGGAGAGGGGACAGGCCGGGGACCGGGACTGGGGACAGCCCGGAGAGTGACACGGGACACTCCGGGAGAGGGGACAGGGACAGGGTACAGCCCGGACAGGGGCAGGGGACACTCCAGGAGAGGGTCCAGGCCGGGCACGGGGACAGGGACACCCCCGGGAGAGGGGACAGGGACAGGGGACAACCCGGGAGAGTGACACGGGACACTCCGGGAGAGGGGACAGACTGGAGACAGGGACAGGGGACAGTCCGGGAGAAGAGCCAGGCCGGGGACAGGGACAGAGACCGCCCCCCCACCTCGGGCATTCCCCCGCCCGGGGAGCGTCCCGCGGTGTCACTGTCACCCCCTGGCACCGACACCCACCTCGGTGTCCCCTGTCCCCACCCCAGGGCTCGGCCCCACGGCCGGGGGGGTCTCGTGGCCTGGGTGCCGTGGGGACCGCGGGGTCACCGCCGGCTGCTGGCTGGGACCCCGGACCCACGGTGGCCGTCCGTGTCCCCCTGTCCCTCTGTCCGTGTCCCCCTGTCCCTCAGTCCCTGTCCTTCAGTCCCTGTCCCTCAGTCCCTGTCCCTCAGTCTGTGTCCCTCAGTCTGTCCCTCTGTCCGTGTCCCTCTGTCCGTGTCCCTCTGTCCCTCGGTCCGTGTCCCTCTGTCCGTGTCCCTCTGTCCGTGTCCCTCTGTCCCTCAGTCCCTGTCCCTCAGTCTGTGTCCCTCAGTCTGTCCCTCTGTCCGTGTCCCTCAGTCCGTGTCCGCCGCAGGGGCGGCTGCTCCCCCTCCCTTATCAGACCCCTTATCGATCAATCAATCAATCAATCAATCCCTTATCAGGCCCCTTATCTGGCCGCACCCCAGCCCGGCACCCCCAGCACCGCCACCCCCCCCACTCGGGGCTGGGGGCACCCCCCGGGGCTGGCCCCTGTCCCCTCCTGTCCCTCCTGTCCCCTCCTGTCCTCCCCCGTCCCCTCCTGTCCCCTCCTGTCCCCTCCTGTCCCCTCTGTCCCCTCCTGTCCCCTCTGTCCCTCCTGTCCCCTCCTGTCCCTCCTGTCCCCTCTGTCCCCTCCTGTCCCCTCTGTCCCCTCCTGCCCCCCTCCGTGCCCCCTCCCAGCTCGGTGCCACCCCGGGGGGGCTCACCCGGAGCTGTCACCGCCCCCCCAGACCGGGGGGAGACCCCAGAACCCCTCAGGGACCCCCGGCCGCTGTCACCGCGCCCCCGGCGGTGCCCCCGGGGGTCCCAATCACCGATGCCACCAGTGCCACCAGTGTCACCGGTGCCTGTCACCGGTGCCACCGGTGCCACCCGTCCCTTTGATGCGGTGCCAGCGGCTCCACGCGCGGCTGCTCCGGGCCCGCCCCCCGCCCCCTCCCGGGGCCATAAAAGCGCCCGGGGGTCTCTGCCCCGCTCAGCCGCGACCGGAGCTCGGAGGTGCCGGGGGTGGGGGGGGGGGGCCGGAGGTGCTGGGGGGCCCGGGGGTGCTGGGGGGCGTCCTGGGGGTGTTGGGGGTGCTGGGGGTGGTCTTGGGGGTGCTGGGGAGGGTCCTTGGGGTGCTGGGGGGCGTCCTGGATGTGCTGGGGTGAGGGTCCTGGAGGTGCTGGGGGTCCTGGGGGGTGCCAGCGGTGCTGGGGGGCCCGGGGAAGCTGGAGAGGGTCCTGGGGGTGCCGGGGGTGCTGGGGGAGGGGTCTTGGGGGTGCTCGGGGGCCCGGGGGCGCAGGGGAGGGGGTCTTGGAGGTGCTGGGGGTGCTGGGAGGCCCGGGGGTGCTGGGGGTGGTCTTGGGGGTACTGGAGAGGGTCCTGGATGTGCTGGGGTGGGGGTCCTGGGGGCGCTGGAAGAGGTGATGGGGTGGGAGGTGCTGGGTGCCGGGGCAGGGTGGGTGCTGGGTGCCGCAGGGTGGGTGCTGAGGCAGGGGTGGGTGCCCGGCCGCCCCCCGCAGCCCCCCGCAGCCCCCCGCCCCCCGTTGCAGGCAGGGTGAGGATGGGTCCCGCCGCCTTCCTGGGGCTCTGCCTGCTGGGCTGCCTGCTGCTGCCCCCCGGCCCGCCGGGTGAGACCCCCAAACCGAGCCCTGAGACCCCAAACCGAGCCCTGAAACCCCCAAACCGAACCCTGAGACCCCCAAACCGAGCCCTGAGACCCCAAACTGAGCCCTGAGACCTCAAACTGAGCCCTGAGACCCCCAAACTGAGCCCTGAAATCCCAAACCGAACCCTGAGACCCCAAACCGAGCCCTGAGACCCCAAACCGAGCCCTGAGACCCCAAACCGAGCCCTGAGACCCCAAACTGAGCCCTGAGACCCCAAACCGAGCCCTGAGACCCCCAAACTGAGCCCTGAGACCCCAAACTGAACCCTGAGACCCCAAACCGAGCCCTGAGACCCCAAACCGAGCCCTGAGACCCCCAAACTGAGCCCTGAGACCACCAAACCGAACCCTGAGACCCCCAAACCGAGCCCTGAGACCCCAAACTCAGCCCTGAGACCCCCAAACTGGCCCCTGAGACCCCCAAACTGGCCCCTGAGACCCCAAACCGAGCCCTGAGACCCCAAACCGAGCCCTGAGACCTCCAAACCGAACCCTGAGACCCCAAACTGAGCCCTGAGATCCCAAACCGAGCCCTGAGACCCCAAACTGAGCCCTGAGACCCCCAAATTGAATCCTGAGACCCCAAACTGGCCCCTGAGACCCCCAAACCGAGCCCTGAGACCCCAAACCGAGCCCTGAGACCTCCAAACCGAGCCCTGAGACCCCAAACTGAGCCCTGAGATCCCAAACCGAGCCCTGAGACCCCAAACTGAACCCTGAGACCCCCAAACCGCCCCCTCCCCTCCTTCTGCTCCCCCAGCCCCCCAGCCCCCCAAACAACCCCACCCCCCTTCGTGGACCCGGCTCTGGGGGGGGACTGGTGGTGATGACCCCCCTGTCCCCCCCGAGGGTCTCCCAGTGACCCCCCCGTCCCCTCCCCAGTGACCCCCCTGTCCCCCCCCGGGGGTGGCAGTGACCCCCCTGTCCCCTCCCCAGTGACCCCCCTGTCCCCCCTCGGGGGTGGCAGTGACCCCCCTGTCCCCTCCCAGGGGTCTTCCAGTGACCTCCCTGTCCCCTTCAGGGGTGGCAGTGACACCCCTGTCCCCTCTCGTCCCCACCCCAGTGACCCCCTGTCCCTCCCTGTCCCCCCTCAGTGACCTCCCTGTCCCCCCTCGGGTGTCTCCCAGTGACCTCTCTGTCCCTCCAGGGGTGGCAGTGACCCCCCTGTCCCCCGACCCCCCTGTCCCCCCTCTCAGGGGTCTCCCAGTGACCCTCCTGTCCCCACCATCCCCACCCCAGTGACCCCTCTGTCCCCTCCAGGGGTGGCAGTGACCCCCCTGTCCCCCGACTGCCCTGTCCCCCCTCTCAGGTGACTCCTGGTGACCCCCCCGTCACCCCCCCCGGGGGTCTCCCAGTGACCCCCTGTCCCACCCCAGGGGTGGCAGTGACACCTCTGTCCCCTCCCGGGCGTCTCCCAACGATCCCCCTTGTCCCCCCCGGGGGTCTCCCAGTGATCCCCCTGTCCCCCCCCCAGTGACCCCTCTGTCCCCCCCACCCCAGTGATCCCTCTGTCCCCTCCCGGGGGTGGCAGTGACACTTCTGTCCCCTCCCGGGCGTCTCCCAATGACCCCCTTGTCCCCTCCAGGGGTCTCCCAATGACCCCCTTGTCCCCCCCAGGGGTCTCCCAATGATCCCCCTGTCCCCCCCAGTCCCCCCCCCCCCCCAAGTGACCCCCCCCTGTCCCCCCCCCAGGCGCCGAGGCCACCCGCTGTCCCCGCGGCTGGCTGTCCTTCCAGGGTCACTGCTACGGCTACATCGGGCAGCAGCTCAGCTGGAGGAAGGCCGAGGTGGGTGCGGGGGTTTTTAGGGTGGGGTGGGGGGTGGTCTCAGGGACCCCCCCCCCACCGGGACCCCCCCTCCCCTCCCCGGACGTGTGGCTGTCCCAGGCGTGGTGCCAGGCCCGCGGCGGGGGGCACCTGGCCTCGCTGCAGAGCCCCGAGGAGCACCGGGCGCTCGCCGCCTTCCTGGCGCGGCGGCCGAGGGGCCGCGGGGAGGAGGAGGAGGAGGAGGAAGAGGAGAAGGAGCGGGAGAGGGAGAGGGAGAAGGGGAGGAGCGTCTGGATCGGGCTGCAGCGGCGGGTGCGTGGCCGGCGGCGGTGGCACCTGGGTGATACCTGTGTGATACCTGAGTGACACCTGTGTGACACCTGTGTGACACCTGTGTGATACCTGTGATGCCTGTGTGATACCTGTGTGACACCTGTGATATCTGTCTGACACCTGTGACACCTGTGTGACACCTGGGTGATACCTGTGTGACACCTGTGATACCTGTGTGACACCTGTGTGACCTCTGTGTGACACCTGTAATACCTGTGTGACACCTGTGTGACACCTGTGTGACACCTGTGATACCTGTGTGATACCTGGGTGACACCTGTGACACCTGTGATACCTGTGTGACACCTGTGTGGTACCTGTGCAACACCTGTGTGGTACCTGTGTGACACCTGTGTGACACCTGTGATACCTGTGTGAAACTTGTGTGACACCTGTGATACCTGTCTGATACCTGTGATACCTGAGTGACACCTGAGTGACACCTGTGACACCTGGGTGACACCTGTGACACCTGTGTGAAACCTGTGTGACACCTGTGATACCTGTCTGATACCTGTGATACCTGAGTGACACCTGAGTGACACCTGTGACACCTGTCTGACACCTGTGACCCCTGTGTGACCCCTGTGTGACCCCTGTGTGACCCCTGTGACCCCTGTGTGACACCTGAGTGATACCTGTGTGACACCTGTGATACCTGTGTGACACCTGTGTGATATCTGTCTGACACCTGAGTGACACCTGTGATACCTGAGTGACACCTGTGACACCTGTGTGACACCTGTGTGCCTTACCTGCCCTGTGTGACACCTGTCTGACACCTGTGATACCTGTGACACCTGTGTGACCCCTGTGTGACCCCTGCCTGCCACTTCTCGGTGTCCCATCCCGGTGTCCCCTGCCTGTCCCCTGCCGGCAGTGCCACCTGTCTGCTGCGTGTGCTGTCACCTGTCCCCCGTGTCCCCTGTGTCCCCTGTGTCACCTCAGTGTCCCCTGTGTCCTCCGTGACCCTCATGACCCCCGTGTCCCCTGTGTCCCCTGTCACCCCATTGTCCCCTATGTCCCCGGTGTCACCTGCATCCCCAGTGTTCTCTCTGTCACCCCCGTGTCCCCTGTGTCTCCTGTGTCCCCTGTGTCACCCTGTGTCCTCTGTCACCCTAGTGTCCCTGGTGTCACCTGTGTCACCTCTGTGTCCCCTGTGTCCCCTGTCCCCCTGGTGTCCCCAGTGTCCCCCGTGTCCCCCATGTCCCCTGTGTCCCCCGTGACCCCTGAGTCACCTGTGTCACCCTGTGCCCCCTGTGTCACTCCTGTTTCCCCTGTGACCCCCGTGTCCCCAGTGTCCCCAGTGTCCCCGGTGTCCCCGGTGTCACCGGTGTCCCTCTGCTGTCACAGCGCCAGGGCTGGCTCTGGGCTGACGGGTCCCCGCGGCTCTACTGGGCCTGGGAGGGGGACGATGGCCCCAAGGGACACGATGGCCTCAGGGGACACGATGGCCTCAGGGGACACCCCTGCGTCGCCCTGGAGGACTCGGCAGGTGAGGGGGGACAGGGGTGGGGACAGCGGCCTGGGGACAGCGGCTTGGGGACAGCAGCTTGGGGACAATGGCTTGGGGACAGCAGCTTGGGGACAGCAGCCTGGGGACAATGGCCTGGGGACAATGGCCTGGGGACAGTGGCCTGGGGACAGCAGCTTGGGGACAGTGGCCTGGGGACAGCGGCTTGGGGACAGCGGCTTGGGGACAGTGGCCTGGGGACAGTGGCTTGGGGACAGCGGCTTGGGGACAATGGCCTGGGGACAGTGGCCTGGGGACAGCAGCTTGGGGACAATGGCCTGGGGACAGTGGCCTGGGGACAGCAGCTTGGGGACAGCAGCTTGGGGACAATGGCTTGGGAACAGTCCTGTGCCACACTGGGGGACTCAGCTGGTGAGGGGACCCGAGGGTTGGGGGGGCTCAGGGAGCGACAGGGAGGGGACACGGAGGGGACAGAGAGGGGACAGAAAGGGACAGGCAGGGACAGGGGGACAGGGAGGGGACAGAGAGGGGACAGAAAGGGACAGGGAGGGGACAGAGGGACAGGAGGGGACAGCAGGGTCAGGAGGTGTCTGGGAGGGACAGGAGGTCTCAGGGGGTGTCAGAGAGGGACAGGGGACGCCCGGGGGTCTCAGGGGACGCCCGGGGGTCTCAGGGGGTGTCCGGAGGTCTCCCGGAGTGTCCCCGGTGTCCCCAGTGCCAGCCCCGTTGTCCCCGCAGGGTTCATGGCCTGGGAGGGCGAGGCCTGCGGGGAGCGCAAACCCTTCATCTGCAAAGTCCCGGCTTAGGGGGGCCCGGGGCGCCCCCCCTGCGGCCCCCCCGGCTCCGGGGCCTGACCCCCGCCCTGCACCCTGAACCCCAAACCCCAAACCCCGGCCCTGACCCCAAACCCCAGCCCTGACCCCAAACCCCAATCCCTGCTCCTGATCCTGCCCCAAATCCCACAGCCTGCCCCCGAAACCCCAAACCCCAAACCCCATCCCGCCCCTGCTGTGCTGCCCCCCAAATCCCACAGCCTGCCCCTGAACCCCAAATCCTGGGCCCAGACCCCAAACCCCGGGCCCAGACCCCGATCCCTGCTCCCTGCTGTGCTGTCCCCCCTCAAATCTCACATCCTGTCCCCCAAATCCCAAATCCTGTCCCCCAAATCCCAAATCTTGTCCCCCAAAACCCCAAACGCCCATCCCAGACCCCAATCCCTGCTCCCCATCCCGCCCCTGCTGTGCTGCCCCCACAAACTCCCAAATCCTGTCCCCCAAATCCTGTCCCCCACATCCTGCCCCCACAAATCCCAAATCCTGCCCCCAAAACCCCACACCCCTGCCCCACATTCCGCCCCCCATCCCTGTGTCCCACCCCCCTCATCCCAATCCCACCTCCAGCCCCCCCAGCCCCACATCCCGCCCCCCACCCCAAACCCATCCTGAACCCCAATTCCAGCCCCCCCCCGCACCCCAATTCCCCGGGTCACCCCACACGGGGACCCCCCAATAAAGGCACCGAAGCACCGGGACCGCCCCCCCGTGTCCCTTGGCTGTCTCTGCACCCCACGGGTGACACCCACGGGGGGACAGGGACCCCCGGCCCCACAGCTCCCACGGGATGGAGGGGGCACGGCCAGAGGGGTCCCCAGGACAGGGGGGACCCCAAGGGAAGGGGTGACCCCACAAGAGAAGGGGTGACCCCAAAAGGGATGACCCCAAAACGGCTGACCCCAAGAGATGGGATGTCCCCAAGGGATGGGGTGACCCCAAAAGAAGGGGTGACCCCAAGGGATGGGGTGACCCCAAGAGAAGGGGTGACCCCAAGAGAAGGGATGACCCCAAAACGGCTGACCCCAAGGGATGGGATGTCCCCAGGACAGAGGTGTCCCCAAGAGAAAGAGTGTCCCCAAAAGAGGGAGTGACCCAAAGGGATGGGATGTCCCCAAGCTAAGGGTTGACCCCAAAGGGAGTGACCCCAAGGGATGGGGTGACCCCAAAAGAAGGGTGACCCCAAGGGATGGAGTGTCCCCAGGACAGAAGTGTCCCCATGCTAAGGGGTGACCCCAAAAGGAGTGACCCCAAGGAATGGGATGTCTCCAAGGGATGGGGTGACCCCAAAAGAAGGGGCGACCCCAAGGGATGGGGTGTCCCCAGGACAGAAGTGTCCCCATGCTAAGGGGTGACCCCAAAAGGAGTGACCCCAAGGGATGGGATGTCCCCAGGACAGAGGTGTCCCCAAGAGAAAGAGTGACCCCAAAAGAGGGAGTGACCCCAAGGGATAGGGTGTCCCCAGGACAGAAGTGACCCCAAAAGAAGGAGTGACCCCAAGGGATGGGGTGTCCCCAAGAGAAGGGGTGACCCCAGGACAGAAGTGACCCCAAGAAAAGGAGTGACCCCAAAAAGGAGTGACCCCAAGGGATAGGGTGTCCCCAGGACAGAAGTGTCCCTAAAAGAAGGAGTGACCCCAAAAGAAGGAGTGACCCAAAGGGATGGGGTGTCCCCAGGACAGAAGTGACCCCAAGAGAAGGAGTGACCCCAAAAAGGAGTGACCCCAAGGGATAGGGTGTCCTCAGGACAGAAGTGTCCCCAAAAGGAGTGACCCCAAAAGAAGGAGTGACCCCAAAGGGATGGGGTGTCCCCAGGACAGAGGTGTCCCCAAGAAAAAGAGTGTCCCCAAAAGAGGGAGTGACCCAAAGGGATAGGGTGTCCCCAGGACAGAAGTGACCCCAAAAGGAGTGACCCCAAAAGGAGTGACCCCAAGGGATGGGATGTCCCCAAGGGATGGGGTGACCCAAAGGGATAGGGTGGGGTGTCCCCACAAGAGAAGGGGTGTCCCCAGGACAGAAGTGACCCCAAAAGGAGTGACCCCAAGGGATGGGGTGTCCCCAAGAGAAGGGGTGTCCCCAGGACAGAGGGGTCCCCAGGACAGGGGTGTCCCCAAGAGAAGGGGTGACCCCAAGGGATGAGGTGTCCCCAGGACAGAAGTGCCCCCAAGCTAAGGAGTGACCCCAAAGGGAGTGTCCCCAAGAGAAGGAGTGACCCCAGGACAGAGGTGTCCCCAAGAGAAGGGGTGTCCCCAAGGCAGCCCCTGGGGGTCTCGGCCAGTTCCTGTGTCCCCGTGTCCCCTCACACCCCCCTGCCCTCCTGTGTCCCCGTGCCCCCCGTATCCCCATGAGCCCCTCGATGTCCCTTCACATCCCCCTGTCACCCCCATCACCCTGTGTCCCCGTGTCCCCCACTGTCCCCGTGTCCCCTCCTGTCCCCCTGTCCCTGTGCTCCTGTGTCTCCGTGTCCCTCCTGTCCTCTCCCTGGGCCTGGGGGGGTCACATATGGGGTTATGGGGGTCACATATGGGGTTAGGGGGGTCATATATGGGGTTATGGGGTCACATGTGGGGTTCGGGGGGTCACATATGGGGTTCAGGGGTCACATGGGGTTCAGGGGGTCACATATGGGATTCAGAGGTCACATATGGGGTTAGGGGGTCACATACGGGGTTCAGGGGTCACATATGGGGTTAGGGGGGTCACATATGGGGTTCAGGGGTCACATACGGGGTTCAGGGTGTCACATATAGGATACGGGGGGTGCATCCATGGGGTGCTGCATCTATGGGGTGCCAGGGCTGTACCCATGGGGTGCATTTTTGGGGTGTGTTTAATCCATGGGGTGCATTTTTGGGGTGTGTTTTATCCACGGGGTGCATTTTTGGGATGGATTTATGGGTTAATCCATGGGGTGTATTTTTGGGGTGTACCCATGGGGTCCGTTTAGTCCATGGGGTGCGTTTTTGGGATGGATCCAGGGGGTGTGTTTAATCCATGGGGTGCGTTTTTGGGGTGTGTTTTATCCACGGGGTGCATTTTTGGGACGGATTTACGGGTTAATCCATGGGGGGGGTTTTGGGGTGTATCCGTGGGGTGTGTTTAATCCATGGGGTGCGTTTTTGGATTGGATCCATGGGGTGTATTTTTGGGGTGTACCCAAGGGGTGTGGTTTTGGGGTGTGTTTAATCCATGGGGTGCATTTTTGGGATGGATTTATGGGTTAATCCATGGGGTGGGTTTTTGGGATGGATCCAGGGGGTGTGTTTAATCCATGGGGTGAGTTTTTGGGGTGTGTTTTATCCACGGGGTGCATTTTTGGGATGGATTTATGGGTGAATCCATGGGGTGTATTTTTGGGGTGTACCCAAGGGGTCCGTTTAGTCCATGGGGTGCGTTTTTGGGATGGATCCAGGGGGTGTGTTTAATCCATGGGGTGCGTTTTTGGATTGGATCCATGGGGTGTATTTTTGTGGTGTACCCAAGGGGTGTGTTTTTGGGGTGTGTTTAATCCATGGGGTGCATTTTTTGGATGGATTTATGGGTTAATCCATGGGGTGGGTTTTTGGGATGGATCCAGGGGGTGTGTTTAATCCATGGGGTGAGTTTTTGGGGTGTGTTTTATCCACGGGGTGCATTTTTGGGATGGATTTATGGGTGAATCCATGGGGTGTATTTTTGGGGTGTACCCAAGGGGTGTGTTTTTGGGGTGTGTTTAATCCATGGGGTGTGTTTTTGGGATGGATTTATGGTTTAATCCATGGGGTGGGTTTTTGGGGTGTACACATGGGGTGTGTTTAATCCATGGGGTGCATTTTTGGGATGGATTTATGGTTTAATCCATGGGGTGGGTTTTTGGGGTGTATCCGTGGGGTGTGTTAATCCATGGGTGCGTTTTTGGATTGGATCCATGGGGTGCATTTTTGGGGTGTATCCACGGGGTGTGTTTTTGGGGTCTGCCTAATCCATGGGGTGCATTTTTGGGGTCTGTCCCGTCCATGGGGTGCCGGGCTGTATTCTTGGGGTGTGTTTTATCAATAGGGTGCATTTTTGGGGTGTACCCACGGGGTGTGTTTTTGGGGTGTGTTTAATCCATGGGGTGCATTTTTGGGGTGGATTTATGGGTTAATCCATGGGGTCCATTTTTGGGGTGTATCCATGGGGTCTGTTTCATCCGTGGGGTGTGTTTTTTCCATGGCGTGTGTTTTTGGGGTCTGTCTCATCCATGGGGTGCCGGGCTGGATTTGTGGGGTGTGTTTTATCCATGGGGTGCATTTTTGGGGTCTGTCTCATCCATGGGGTGCTGGGCTGTGTCCATGGGGTGCGTTTTTGGGGTGTGTTTTATCCATGGGGTGCATTTTTGGGATGGATTTATGAGTTAATCCATGGGGTGTATTTTTGGGGTGTACCCATGGGGTCTGTTTTATCCATGGGGTGTATTTTTGGGGTGTGTTTTATCCATGGAGTGCTGGGCTGTATTTTTGGGTTGTGTTTTATCAATGGGGTGCATTTTTGGGGTGGATTTATCCATGGAGTGCCGGGCTGTATTTTTGGGGTGTGTATTATCAATGGGCTGTATTTTTGGGGTGTGTTTTATCCATGGGGTGCATTTTTGGGGTCTGTCCCATCCATGGGGTGCCGGGCTGGCTCCGCGGCGCTCCCCGCCCTCCTCCCCGGGCGCTGTCGCTGTTGTCACCCCGGGGTGCCGAGCGCGGGGGGAGCGCCCGGAGCCCTGGAACCCCGCGGCCATTGTGACACCACGGCCACCACCGCTGCCACCACCTCCACCCGCGGCCCCGCCGGGTCACTTTTGTCACCACGGCGCCGCCGCCACCACCGCACGCCGGCGCCGCTGCTGCCACCCCGTCCCCCCAGGGCACCCACAGCTCCCTCCGAGGGCACCTCCGGGGACGCTGAGGAAGGGAGCGGCACCCCCCGCATGTCCAACGACGGCTGGGTGGGCCCCTGGAGACCCCACCGGCCGCGGGTGCCCGTCCAGACCCGGTTCGTCACGCCCGGGCCCCAGTACACGCTCCCCGGGATGGGTGAGTGCGGGGCGGCGGCGTGGGGAGGGTGGGCACCGGAGCCCGGAGAGGGAGGGAGGTGGTCCGGGGTCTCACCGAGCCCCTCCGCCTCCCCAGGCTACGAGCAGCGCGACCCCTCCAGCCGCCGCCCCCCCGCCTACAGCTTCGGGCTGAAGCTGGGGAGCCCCGAGCAGCCGCGCTCCCCCGGCCCGCAGTACCTGGTGCCCCCCGGTTCCACCGCGCGGGGCCGGGACCGCGTCCCCGGCTTCACCTTGGGCGGCCGCCCCCGAGAGCGGCGGCTCAGCGACACACCTGGGCCAGGTGAGTGAGGGAGGGAGGGAGGGAGGGAGTGAGGGAGGGAGGGGCGGGTGGGCAGCGCCCGGAGCTGAGCCCCGCTGGGTCCTTGCAGCGCACTACGCCCCGGAGCTCGCCACCAGGGTCACCCTGCCCTCCGTCCCCACCTTCTCCCTGAAGTCCCGCGGCCGCACCGAGAAACCCGCGCAGACGCCAGGTGAGGCAGGGGGTGTGCCGGGACCCCCGCGTCCCCCCGGGGCTGGGACCCCCACATCACACCGGGGCTGGGA
Source organism: Phylloscopus trochilus trochilus (assembly GCA_016584745.2). Classification (NCBI taxonomy): domain Eukaryota; kingdom Metazoa; phylum Chordata; class Aves; order Passeriformes; family Phylloscopidae; genus Phylloscopus; species Phylloscopus trochilus. Next base: position 39,152 of record WQNJ02000491.1, on the reverse strand, counting down.
CCCCCATTATTGTACCAGGGCTGGGACCCCCAACATCACACCTGGGCTGGGACCCCCATTATCCTACCAGGGCTGGGACCCCATTATCCCAATGGGGCTGGGACGCCCAACATCCCAATGGGGCTGGGACCACCAACATCACACCAGGGCTGGGACCCCCATTAACCCACCAGGGCTGGGACCCAAACATCATACCTGGGCTAGGACCCCCTAATCTCCTCTGGGGCTGGGCTGGGACCCCCATCTCCTCCTCAGGCTGGGACCCCCCATCCCCCCAGGCCAGACCGGGCTCCCCAGCCCACCCCAGCTGGGCTGAGCCCCCCCGCACCCCGGGGCTGAGCCTTCCCTCCCCAACCGCGGGAGGGTGAAGCCCCCCAGTGCCCCCCTGAGCCGTGTCCCCCCCCGCAGGCCCTGCCAGCTACCGGCTGCCGGCCGTGATGGGCCCCCGGCAGGTGACCAAAGCATCGGCCCCGCAGTTCTCCTTCACCGGGAGAGGCACCAGCATCTTCGACGACAAGAAAAAGGTGGGGGCTGCTGGGGGGCTGGGGGGCTGGGGGGCTCGGGGCTGGGGGATCAGGTGCAAAGCGACTGGGGGGCTGCGGGGCTGGGATTTGGGGCAGCAGGGGCCTGGGGGGCTGGGGTGCCAAGGGTGTGGGGTGCCAGGGTCTGGGGGGCTGGGGTGCCAGGGGCCCGGGGGTTTGGGGTGCCAAGGGTGTGGGGTGCCAGGGTTGGGGTGCCAAGGGTGTGGGGTATTGGGGTCCCAGGGGCCCGAGGGGTTGGGGTGCCAAGGTTGTGGGGTGGCAGGGACTTGGGGGCTTAGAGTACCAAGGGTGAGGGGTTTTGGGGTCCCAGGAGCTTGGGGTGCCAAGGATGTGGGGTGCCAGGGTCTGGGGGGCTTGGGGTGCCAGGGGCCCGAGGGGTTGGGGTGCCAAGGGTGTGGGGTGTCAGGGCTCTGTGGGTTGGGGTGCCAAGGGTGTGGGGTGTCAGGGCTCTGTGGGTTGGGGTGCCAAGGGTGTGGGGTGTCAGGGCTCTGTGGGTTGGGGTGTCAGGGTCTGGGAGTTTGGGGTGCCAAGGATGTGGGGTGCAGGGGGTCCGGGCACCAGGGTGTGGGGTACCGGTGTCCAGGGGGTCGCGCCAGCCGCCCGTGTCCCCGCAGACCCCAGGCCCCAGCAACTACAGAACCGTGGACACCAACGTGTACATGGAGCGGGCCCCCCGCTGCACCATGGCCGGGAGGAGCCGCCCCGCCCCGACCTCCAACACCCCCGGCCCCAGCGACTACAACCCCAAGGAGGTGAGCGGGGACGGGGACAGGGCTGGGGACAGGGGCAGGGACAGGGACGGGGCTGGGGGATGGGGACGGGGCTGAGGGGCAGGGACAGGGGGATGGGGACGGGGCTGGGGGACAGGGACAGGGTTGGGGGACGGGGACACAGGGGCAGGGCTGGGGGACAGGGACAGGGACAGGGACGGGGCTGGGGACAGGGACAAGGATGAGGACAGGGACAGGGACAGGTCTGGGGGATGGGGACAGGGCTGGGGGACAGGGACAGGGACACAGAGACAAGGCTGGGGGGACAGGGCAGGAGGATGGGGACAGGGACACGGGACAGGGACAGGGCTGGGAATGGGGACAGGACTGGGGGACGGGGACAGGGACACGGGACAGGGACAGGGACAGGGGACAGGGACAGGGGACAGGGACAGGGCTGGGGGACGGGGACAGGGATGGGGACAGGGATGGGGGACGGGGACAGGGACGGGGACAGGGCTGGGGGACAGGGCAGCCACAGCCCCTCACCCCCGCCCCGCCTCACTCTGTCCCCCCGCAGGAGCAGAAGCAAGGACAGACCTTCGGCATCCGCTACTCGGAAGCTGTGGTCCCCGTGATGGACTCGCGCCCGTAGGGGAGCGGGGACGTGGGGTGACACTGCCAGCCTGTGACAAACACGAACTGCAGCAGCAGCAGCAGCAGCAGCGCCTCGCTCTCCTTCTGTCGCCCTGCGTCCCACGGGGGGGGCGGGGGGGGGGGTGGGGGGCTCCCCCAAAACCGCCCTTTGCACATCCAGAGGGAGACCCCGCAGAGGCCACGGAGAGGGGACCCCGTGGTGGGGTGGGGACGTGCCAGGGGTGAGGGAGGTGCTGCCAACTTGGTGCCTGCTCCAGTCCCATCCCATGGATCCCATGGATCCCATGGATCCCATGGATTCAATCCCATCCCATGGATCCCATCCCATGGATCCCATCTGATCCCATGGATCCATCCCATCCCATCCCATCCCATGGATCACACCCCATGGATCCCATCTCATCCTATGGATCCATCCCATCCCATCCCATGGATCCCATTCTATCCCATCCCATGGATCCCATGGATCCCATCCCATGGAACCCATCCCATGGATCCCATGGATCCCATAGATCCTATGGATCCCATCCCATCCCATCCCACCCAGGACCCCATGGGGGGCTCTGGGGACACCGAGCAGGGAGGGGACACGCCTCAGCGCCGTGCCTTGGGGACACCTCCGCCCTGTGGGATCTGTGGGGTGGGATGGGGGGGATCCCTGGCAGGGCAGAGCCCCCAGGCACCCCCTGCGAGCGGCCACAGCGAGCGAGGGACCCGGGAGGGGGGCACCCCCAGTGTCACCCCCCCTGTCCCCTCCCGCCGCGGCCTCTCCCGTGCCCCCCGCTCGTTGCCCCGGGCTCAGAGTCCAGCGGGCACCGGGCACGGGGCCAGGCCGGGCCGGGCCGGGCACGGGCACGGGCAGGTCCCGGCAGCGCCGCGGGAGGCGCGGCCCTGCGGGAACCGGGCGCGGCCCGGCGGGCTCGGGGTGACGGCGCTTGAGCAACCGGGGCGCGGCCGGGTCACCGGTGCCACTTGTGGGGTGTCAGCGCTGTCACTTGTGGGGTGTCACCACTGCCACTTGTGGGGTGTCACCGCCGCCACATCGCGGTACCGGCCGGCCCAAACCGCGGGGCCAGCTGTCCGGGACAGGGATGGAGGCGCCCACCCCTCTCCCGACCCTGATCCGCAAGAAGCGGGACGGGGAGCGCCTGGAGGACGCCGAGATCCGGAGCTTCGTGCGCGGCGTCACCGAGGGCACGGCGCAGCAGGGACAGATCGGTGCGGCGGGGACAGACACCCCGGGGGACCGGGGAGGGACACGGCTGGGGACACCCCGGGGGCTGGGGAGAGACACGGCTGGGGACACCCCGGGACACCCCGGGGCCTGGGGTGGGGGACACGGGCGGGGACGTGGGGACACCCCGGGGGGCCGGGGAGGGGACACGGCTGGGGGAGCACCCTGGGAGGACAGGAGAGGGACTCGGGGACATGAGCACACAGCTGGGGTGGCTTCTGGGGGGGGGCGGGGGGCAGAGGGGGTCCCAGGAGGTGGCCGGGGGGGTCCCGGGGAGGGCACTGAGGTGGCCCCGCGTGTCCCCAGGTGCCATGCTGGTGGCATCCGGCTGCGGGGCAGGCTGGGGACAGGGGAGGACACTGGGGAGGTGACACGGCCACTGGTGTCACCGCAGGTTCCATGCTGGTGGCTGTGGGGCAGCTTGGGGACAGGGGGATGGCACCGGGGAGGTGACACGGCCATTGTCACCGCAGGTGCCATGCTGATGGCTATGGGGCACATTGGGGACAGGGTTGACACTGGGGAGGTGACACGGCCATTGTCACCGCAGGTGCCATGCTGATGGCTGTGGGGCACATTGGGGACAGGGGATGGCACCAGGAGGTGACACGGCCATTGTCACCGCAGGTGCCATGCTGATGGCTGTGGGGCAGGCTGGGGTCAGGGGATGGCACCAGGAGGTGACACGGCCATTGCCACTGCAGGTGCCATGCTGATGGCTGTGGGCACATTGGGGACAGGGGATGGCACCAGGGAGGTGACACAGCCATTGTCACCGCAGGTGCCATGCTGATGGCTGTGGGGCACATTGGGGACAGGGGATGGCACCAGGAGGTGACACAGCCATTGTCACCGCAGGTGCCATGCTGATGGCCATCCGGCTGCGGGGCATGGGCCCGGCTGAGACGCTGGCACTGACCCAGGCCATGGCCACCTCCGGCCGGACGCTGGCCTGGCCGCCCGCCTGGCACGGGCTGCTGGTGGACAAGCACTCCACGGGTGGCGTTGGGGACAAGGTCAGCCTGGCGCTGGCCCCCGCGCTGGCCGCCTGCGGCTGCAAGGTGAGGGGCACCCAGGGGTGGCCAGGGGACATGAGGGGGGTCCCCAAATCCCCTTTGCCCACCTGTGCCCCCCCGGCAGGTGCCCATGATCAGCGGGCGCGGGCTGGGCCACACTGGGGGCACCCTGGACAAGCTGGAGGCCATCCCGGGGTTCCGCGTGTCCCAGAGCCCCGAGGAGGTGACAGCGGGGACACCGCGGGCAGCCACACCCCCTGCGGGGACCGGCCTCGGGGACAGCGGGGCTGCGGAGGGGGGGACAGTGGGGTGGGGATGGGGTGGCGATGGGGTGACAATGGGGTGACAATGGGGTGACAATGGGGTGACAGTGGGGTGGGGATGGGGTGACAATGGGGTGACAGTGGGGGTGATGATGGGGTGACAACGGGGTGACAGTGGGGTGACAGTGGGGGTAATGATGGGGTGGTGGTGGGGTGACAGTGGGGTGACAGTGGGGGTGATGATGGGGTGACAACGGGGTGACAGTGGGGTGACAGTGGGGGTGATGATGGGGTGGCAATGGTGTGACAATGGGGTGGCAGTGGGGTCCGAAGTGGGGGGATGTCACTGGGGCACTGATGGGGTTCAGGTGCCAATGGGTTGTGGGGTCCCAAAAGGGTGCAGGAGAAGATGTGGGGTGCCCATGGGGTGCCCTGGGGGTGTCCATGGGGTGCCAGTGGGGTGCTGGCAGGGTGGCAGGGGGTTGTGGGGTGTCCTTGGGGTGCTGATGTGTCTGAAGGGGAGGGGTGGGTGCGGATGGGGTGCCCGTGAGTTTGGGGTGCCAATGGCCAGGGTCAGTGGGGGTGTCAGTGGGGTGTCAATGGGGTGCCTATGGGGTGTCAATGGGATAACAGTGGGTGTCTGTGGGGTGTCAATGGGTGCCAGTGGGGTGCCAGTGGGGTGTCTATGGGGTGCCAATGGGGTGCCCCCGGGGTGCCAATGGGGTATCTATGGGGTGCCCCCGGTGTGCCAGTGGGGTGTCCATGGGGTGTCAATGGTGTCAATGGGGTATCTATGGGGTGTCAGTGGGATACCAATGGGGTGCCCCCGGTGTGTCAATGGGGTGTCAATGGGATAACAGTGGGGTGTCAATGGGGTGCCCCCGGGGTGCCAATGGGGTGCCCCCGGGGTGTCAATGGGGTATCTACGGGGTGCCCCCGGAGTGCAAATGGGGTGTCAATGGGTGCCAGTGGGGTGTCAATGGGGTGTCAATGGGTGTCAATGGGGTGTCAATGTGATACCAATGGGGTGTCAGTGGGGTGCCCCCGGGGTGCCAATGGGGTGTCAATGGGATAACAATGGGGTGTCAATGGGGAGCCCCGGGGTGCCAATGGGGTATCTATGGGGTGCCAATGGGGTGCCCCCGGGGTGCCCCCGGGGTATCTATGGGGTGTCAATGGGGTGTCAATGGGGTGTCAATGGGGTGTCAATGGGGTATCTATGGGGTGCCCCCGGGGTGCCAATGGGGTGTCAATGGGATAACAATGGGGTGTCAATGGGGAGCCCCCGGGGTGCCAATGGGGTATCTATGGGGTGCCAATGGGGTGCCCCCGGGGTGCCCCCGGGGTATCTATGGGGTGTCAATGGGGTGTCAATGGGGTGTCAATGGGGTGTCTATGGGGTGCCCCCGGGGTGCCAATGGGGTGCCCCCGTTGCCCGCAGATGCAGCAGATCCTGGCGCGGGTGGGCTGCTGCATCGTGGGCCAGAGCGCCGAGCTGGTCCCCGCTGACCGGGTGCTCTACGGGCTGCGCGACGTCACGGCCACCGTGGACAGCCTGCCGCTGATCACCGGTACGGGCCCGGGGGGCGCGGGGGGCGCGGGGGGCGCGGGGAGGGGGCGCAGACCGTGACCCCCCCGGCTCCGCCCGGCACAGCCTCCATCCTCAGCAAGAAGGCGGCGGAGCGGCTCTCGGCGCTGGTGCTCGATGTCAAGTTCGGGGAGGCGGCTCTGTACCCCACGCAGGAGAGCGCGCGGGAGCTGGCGCGGAGCCTGGTGACACCGCGGGGACCCCCGGGACCCCTGCCCGCTGTCCCCTGCCCGCTGTCCCTGTCCCTGTCCCTGCCCTCTGTCCCGGGCCCTTCCCGCTGTCCCTGCTCCTGTCCCTGCCCGCTCTTCGTGTCCTTGCTCCTGTCCCTGCCGCTGGCTGCCCGTGTCCCCACGTGTCCCATCCCTGTCCCTTGTCCCTGCCCGCTGTCCCTTGTCCCCACGTGTCGCCACCCCTGCCCTCTGTCCCTTCCCACTGTTCCTTGTCCCTGTCCTCCTTCCCACTGCCCCTGCCTGTCCCTGTCCCTGCTGGTCCCCTGTCCCTGTCCCTACGTGTCCCCACCCCTGCCCTCTGTTCCCGCCTGTTGTCCCTGTCCACCCTTGTCCCTGCTGTCCCTGTCCCTGCTGGTCCCTGTCCCCAGATGTCCCCACCCCTGCCCTCTGTCCCTTCCCATTGTCCCCGCCTGTTGCCCCTCGTCCCTGTCCTCCCTCCCACTGCCCCTGCCTGTCCCTGTCCCTGTCCCTGCTGGTCCCCTGTCCCCAGGTGTCCCCAGCCCTGCCCGCTGTCCCTGCCCGCTGTCCCTTGTCCCTGGCCGCTGTCCCTTGTCCCTGTCCTCCTTCCCACTGCCCCTGCCTGTCCCTGTCCCTGCTGGTCCCCTGTCCCCTGTCCCCAGGTGTCCCCAGCCCCGCCCACTGTCCCTGTCCCTGCCTATCCCTTTCCCTAGGTGTCCCCGCCTGTTGTCCCTGTCCCTGTCCCTGCCTGTCCCTGTCCCCAGGTGTCCCCAGCCCCGCCCACTGTCCCGGTCCCCGCGCAGGTGGAGGTGGGCGCGCACCTGGGCATCCGCACGGCGGCCGTGCTGAGCCGCATGGAGCAGCCGCTGGGCCGCGCCGTGGGCAACGCGCTGGAGGTGCTGGAGGCGCTGGAGTGCCTCGGGGGGGGCGGGCCCCCCGACCTGCGGCACCTGGTCACCGCCCTGGGTGCGTGGGGCACGCGGGGACACGGGGGGGACACGGGGGGGACACGGGGGGGGACACGGAGGGGACACGGGGGGACAAGGGAGGGACGTGCTGTGACACCTGGACACGGCCCTGGGTGGGTGGGACACGAGGGGGAGACAGGAGGGACACGGGGGGGACACGGGGGGGGCACGGGAGGGAGGTGTTCCCCCCGACCTGCGGCACCTGGTCACGGCCCTGGGTGGGGCACGCGGGGACACGGGGGGGACACGGGGGGGACAAGGAGGGAGGTGCTGTGTCACCTGGACACGGCCCTGGGTGGGTGGGACACGGGGAGGACATGGGGGGACACGGGGGCGACACGGGGGGGAGGTGCTGTGTCACCTGGACACCGCCCTGGGTGGGTGGGACACGCCGGGGACACGGGGGGACACGGGGGGACACGGGAGGGAGGTGTTGTGTCACCTGCTCACGGCCCTGGGTGGGTGGGACACGGGGGGGGACAGGGGGAACACGGGGGGACACGGTGGGGCACGGGGGGGACACGGGGGGGGACAAGGAGGGAGGTGCTGTGACATCTGGTCACCGCCCTGGGTGCGTGGGGCACGCGGGGACACGGGGAGGACATGGGGGGGACACGGGGGGGACACGGGGGGGACACGGGAGGGACAAGGGAGGGAGGTGCTGTGTCACCTGGACACGGCCCTGGGTGCGTGGGACACGAGGGGGAGACGGGAGGGACACGCGGGGACATAGGGGGACACGGGGGGGACACGGGGGGGACCACGGGGGGGACAAGGAGGGAGGTGTTCCCCTCGACCTGCGGCAGGGTTTGGGGTCCCAGCTCGTGTCCCGGTTCGGGGAGCAGGCGGGATGGAGCAGGGGGGCTGTGGGGGCGGTGCCGGGGGTCCCAGCCCGTGTCCCAGGTGGGGCAGGGGGGCTGGGGGCTCTCTCGGGGGTCCCAGCCCGTGCCCCCGGCAGGCGGGGTGGGGGCTGGGGGCTCTCTCGGGGGTCCCAGCCCGTGTCCCGGGTGGGGCTGGGGTCTCCATCGGGGGTCCCAGCCCGTGTCCCGGGTGGGGCTGGGGTCTCCATCGGGGGTCCCATCCCGCCCCCCCCCGCAGGCGGGGTGCTGCTGTGGGTCTGGGGTCTCCATCGGGGGTCCCATCCCGCGCCCCCGCAGGCGGGGTGCTGCTGTGGGTCTGGGGTCTCCATCGGGGGTCCCATGCCGCCCCCCCGCAGGCGGGGTGCTGCTGTGGGTCTGGGGTCCGTACCGGGGGTCCCATCCCGCCCCCCCGCAGGCGGGGTGCTGCTGTGGCAGTGCGGGATGGCCGCGGGGCCCGAGCGGGGCAGCGAGCGCCTGGCGCGGGCTCTGGACGATGGCTCCGCGCTGCGAACCTTCGAGGCCATGCTGGGGGCGCAGGGGGGTGCCCCCCGACACCGCCCGCAGCCTCTGCGCCGGGACCCCCCGCCCAGCGCCGCCAACTCCTGGGAGAGGCCAAGGTCTGCGAGGAGCTGCCCGCGCCGCGGGAAGGTCAGGGGGAACCCCCGCCCCAAACCCCAAAGCCCCCCCAGCCCAAACCCCGCACCCCAAACCCCCCCGCACCCCAAACCCTGCACCCCAAACCCTGCACCCCAAACCTCCCCCAGCCCAAACCCCGCACCCCAAACCCCGCACCCCAAACCCTGCACCCCAAACCCCGTACCCCAAACCTCCCCCAGCCCAAACCCCGCACCCCAAACCTCCCCCAGCCCAAACCCTGCACCCCAAACCCCGCACCCCAAACCCTGCACCCCAAACCCTCCACCCCAAACCCTGCACCCCAAACCTCCACCAGCCCAAACCCCGCACCCCAAACCCCGCACCCCAAACCCTGCACCCCAAACCCCGTACCCCAAACCTCCCCCAGCCCAAACCCCAAACCCCAAACCCCAACCCCCCCAGCCCAAACCCTGCACCCCAAACCCCGCACCCCAAATTCCCCAACTCAAACCCCGCACCCCAAACCCTGCACCCCAAACCCCGCACCCCAAACCTCCCCCAGCCCAAACCCCCCAGCCCAAACCCCAACCCCCCCCAGCCCAAACCCCCCCGCATTCCAAACCCCGCACCCCAAACCCTGCATCACAAACCCTCCACCCCAAAGCCCCCAGCTCAAACCCCGCACCCCAAACCCTGCACCTCAAAGCCCCCGCCCAAACCCCCCCCACCCCAACCCCCCCAGCCCAAACCCCGCACCCCAACCCCCCCAGCTCAAACCCTGCACCCCAGACCCCGCACCCTCCCCTCACCCGCATCCCCCCGGGGGGCTGAGGGTCCCCCCCATCCCCACTGTCCCCGTCCTCCCCCATCCCCTTCCCTCCCCGCGCCCCCTCCCCGGGCTGCTCAGGGCCCCCCTGGATGATTCCCCCCCACCCTGGGAGCCCTCACTGCACCCCCCTGCCCCCCATCCTCCGTGCTTGGGGGTCTCCCAACCCCCCCCCGCCCCATACCCCGCGGCCCTGATCCCTGATCCCCAATCCCGTGTTCGGGGGGTCCCCAAACCCCCCCTGCCCCACGCCCCCGGGCTGTCCCCGCCGTGTCCCCGGCTTCAGGGTTGGGGTCCCCCCGGCATGTCCCTGCCCCTCCCATTCTCCTGCCAGCTTGGGGGGGGGGTTTGGGGTGGGGGGGGTGGGGGGCTCTCCCTCGTGCCCCCCCCCCATGTCCCTGACGGCCCCACATTGGGGATCCCCGCCGTGTTCCTGTCCACGTGTCCCCGTTCCCCCCCGCGTCCCTGACCCCCCCTGACCCCCATTCCCCCCCAGCCTGGGGTTATCCCCCATGACCCTGTCACCTCCCCATTTTCCCTGTCCCCCCCCATGTCCCTGTCCCCCCCATGTCCCTGTCCCCCCTCAGGTCTCTGTGTCCCCCCGACCCCCATTCCCCCCCTATGTCCCTGTCCCCTCCCCGTGTCCCCGTTCCCCCCGTGTTCCTGTCCCCCCCTGTGTCCCTGTCCCCCCCGTGTCCCTGTCCCCCCCCGTGTCCCTGTCCCCCCCCGTGTCCCTGTCCCCCCCCGTGTCCCTGTCCCCCCTGACCCCCGGTTCCCCCCCAGGCTGGGTGCAGCGGGTGCGGGCGCTGCCGCTGGCGCGGGTCCTGCACGGCCTGGGCGCGGGCCGGGCGCGGGCCGGGGACCCCATCAACCCGCGCGTGGGGGCCGAGCTGCTGGTGGGCACCGGGCAGCACCTGCGGGCAGGTGAGGGGGGGCTCCGGGACCCCCGGTCACACCCCAATGAGCGCCCCCGGGTCCCCCTCCCCAGAGCGAGGGGATGCGCCCCCCTGTGGGGGGGATGGGGGGGGATCGGAGCCCCCCGGTGACCCCCTCAGATATGGGGGGATGGGGGGATCAGAGCCCCCCCGGTGACCCCCGTGCCCCCCTCCTCAGATGTGGGGGGCTCAGAGCCCCCCGGTTACCCCCGTGTGCCCCCCTCAGATGTGGGGGGATGGGGGGATCAGAGCCCCCCGGTGACCCCCGTGCCCCCACCTCAGATGTGGGGGGATGGGGAGATCGGAGCCCCCCGGTGACCCCCCTCAGATGTGGGGGGATGGGGGGATCAGAGCCCCCCGGTGACCCCCGTGCCCCCCCTCAGATGTGGGGGGATGGGGAGATCGGAGCCCCCCGGTGACCCCCCTCAGATGTGGGGGGATGGGGGGATCAGAGCCCCCCGGTGACCCCCGTGCCCCCCCTCAGATGTGGGGGGATGGGGGGATCAGAGCCCCCCGGTGACCCCCGTGCCCCCCCCCTCAGATGTGGGGGGATGGGGGGATCAGAGCCCCCCGGTGACCCCCGTGCCCCCCCCCTCAGATATGGGGGGATGGGGGGTCAGAGCCCCCCGGTGACCCCCGTGCCCCCCCCAGGCCAGCCCTGGCTGCGGCTGCACCACGAGGGGTCTCTGGACGCGGAGGGGCGGCGGGAGCTGCAGGACGCGCTGTGCCTGGGCCCGGAGCCCCCCCGGGACCCCCCGCCGCTGGTGGCCGAGACCATCGTGCCCTCGGGAGCCGTGCCCGGGCCGTGCCGGGACTCACAATAAACCGCAATGTCGCGATATCGGGGCCGTGTCGCGATTCGCGCCCCCCCCCACCCCGGGTCTGAGGGGTGCGGCGCCACCTAGTGGTGAGAGCGGGGAGTGCGCTGAGGCGGCCACGCCCCTTCATATTGACCACGCCCCTTCATATTGACCACGCCCCCTCCCTTTGCGACCACGCCCACACATCGTCGTTGTTATTATAGGCCACGCCCCATTTATATTTTTGTCCCGCCCCTTCCCGCCGTGGCCACGCCCCCTCTGTTTATTTCCGGTTCCGGCGGCAACGCCGCTGGGCTCCCGGCGGGAGCGGCGGCTGCCGGGCCGCGGGGGTCACAGGGCAAAGGTCAAAGGTCAGTGAGGACCGGGCAGCGCGGGGGGAGCTGAGGGGTCAAGGGGCGGTGAAGGGGCAGAGTTGGGGGGTCCGGGGTAGAGCAGGGACAGGGGTGGGGGGGCAGGGATGGGGGCCAGGGGGCGCAGGGGGTCAGGGGGCACTTGGGGGGGGCAGGGTTGGGGGGGCCGAGGGCAGCAGGGGGGTGGAATGAGGGGTCAGGGGGCACTTGGGGGGCAGGGGTGGGGGGGCCGAGGGCAGCAGGACACGGGGTGGGGGTCTGGGGGCATTTGGGGGACAGAGTGGGGGTCTCCAGGCGCATCACGGGGGCTCAGCGGCCGCTCGGGGCTCAGCACCGAGGCCAAACCCACTGCGGGGCCGGGGATACCCCCTGACCCCCCCTGACCCCCCCTGACACCCCCTCCTCCCTTTTCCCCTCCGCGCAGCCCCCGCCATGCTGCGCTCCCTGCGGCCCCTGCAGCACCTGTGCGCGCCTCACCTGTGCGCGCCTCACCTGTGCCCGCCTCACCTGTGCCCGCCCCACCTGTGCCCGCCCCGCCGCTGCCTCTCCTCTCCGCGCGGTTCCCCGGCTCTGCCGCTCCCTCACCGGCTGCTGATCGCGGCGGCGGCGGCGGGCGCGGCGGCGGCGGGCTGGCTTTACCTGCGGCGGCAGAAGGAGCAGCAGCGCCGCGCCCGCCGCCTGCGGGAGCTGCGCGCTCTGTCCCTGAGCCAGCGCGACTTCCAGCTGCGCGACACCGCGGGCACCCCGCGGCGCAAATCGGATTTCCTGGGCAGCTGGGTGCTGCTGTACTTCGGCTTCACGCACTGCCCCGATGTGTGTCCCGAGCAGCTGGAGCGGCTGAGCCGCGCCCTGCAGCTGCTGGAGCTGGAGCCGGCGCTGCCGCCGCTGCAGCCGCTGTTCGTGACGGTGGATCCCGGGCGGGACGGGCCGGCCGAGCTGGCGCGGTACCTGCGGGAGTTCCACCCGCGCCTGCTGGGGCTGACGGGCACGGAGGGCCAGGTGAAGGAGGCGGCGGCGGCGTTCAGGGTGTACCTGAGCGTGGGGCCGCGCGACGCCGACGGGGATTACCTGGTGGATCACTCGGTGCTGACTTTCCTGCTGGATCCCGAGGGCGTGCTCAGGGACTGCTACGGCCGCTCGGGCACGGCCGAGGAGATGGCCACGAGCGTCAGGGGGCACATGGGCAGCTACGGCGCGGGGGCTGCTCCCGGTGCCCCCAGCCCTGCCCCCGGTGCCCCCGGTGCCCCCACGGGGGAATAAACGGAGCGAACACCCCGAGCCTGAGTGGGGAATGTGGTGATTTCGGGGGGGGACAGGTGAGCAGTGACCTGTCCCAGGTGTGTCGTCACATGAGGGGGAGGTAACCCCCCCAGGTGTGTCACAGAGGGAAGAAGGGACAGGTGAGCAGTGACCCCTCAAGTGTGGGAGGGAAGGGACAGATGAGCAGTGACCTACAGGTGTGAGTGACCTGTCCCAGGTGTGTCACACTGGGGGTAGGGACAGCTGACAGCGCCCCAGGTGTGTCTGGTGGGAGAGGGACCAGGTGAGTAGTGACCCCCAGGTGTGTCATGTGATGGGGAGGTGACCCTCCCTCAGGTGTGTCACAGGGGGAAGAAGGGACAGGTGGGCAGTGACCCACAGGTGTGAGTGACCTGCAGGTGTGTCACGTGGCAGGGGCGAGGGGACAGGTGGGAAGTGACCCCCAGGTGTGTCACAGGGGGAAGAAGGGACAGGTGGGCAGTGACCTGTCCCAGGTGGGTCACACTGGGGGTAGGGACAGCTGACAGCGCCCAGGTGTGTCTGGTGGGGGGGGGACAGGTGAGCAGTGCCCCCCAGGTGTGTCAGATGGGGGGAGGGACACCTGCCAGCCCCCAGGTGTGTCCCACGGGGTGGGGGGCTCCGTGTAGGTGCATGAAGCGACCCCCCCACCCCCACCCCTGCATCTCCCCAGACCCCTCCCCAGAAGGAACGAGACAGAGGGTGGGTGGGCAGAGGGACCCCCCAGAGCCTCCCCCACCCCCTGCAGCCCCCCCAGGGCCCCTCCCCATTGCTGGGGGTCCCTGTGCAGGTAACTGAAGTGACCCCCAAACCCTGTAACCCCCCATGGCTGGGGGGGGGTCCCTGTGCAGGTAACTGAAGTGACCCCCCCACCCCCTGCAGCCCCCCCAAACCCCTCCCCATGGCTGGGGGGGGTCCCTGTACAGGTGAGGGGGGGGTCCCTGTGCAAGTGACTGAAGTGACCCTTGTAGCCCCCCAGACCCCCTCCTCATGCCTGGGGGTCTTTGTACAGGTGACTGAAGTGACCCCCCCAACCCCTGTAGCCCCCCCAAACCCCTCCCCATGGCTGGGGGGTCCCTGTACAGGTGAGGGGGGTCCCTGTGGAGGTGACTGAAGCCACCCCCACCCCCTGCAGCCCCCCAGACCCCCTCCCCATCGCTGGGGGTCCCTGTGCAGGTGACTGAAGTGACCCCTGCAGCCCCCCAGACCCCCTCCCCATCATTGGCAGGGGTCTTGGTGCAGGTAACTGAAGTGACCCCCCCACCCCTGCAGCCCCCCAAGCCCCCTCCCCATCACTGGGAGGGTCCCTGTGCAGGTGACTGAAGCGGCCCCCACCCCCCATCATCCATCCCCTAGAGAAGAGGCTCTCTCTCGCTCAGCCAGGCCGGGGGGTGGTTTATTATTTGGGGCGGGGGGTTCATTATTTATTTGGGGCGGGGGTCTCTCTGGGAGGGCAGCTGGAAGCTCTGGAACCTCTCGTGGGCCGGGCGGGCCGGCAGCAGCCGCAGCCGCGCCGTGTCCAGCGCCGCCTCCAGCCCCGCGCCCTGCGCCAGCTCCACCTCCCCGTCGTTGGCCTGGGGAGGGGGCGTCAGCTGGGGGGGGGCACAGGGACCCCTCCCCAGCTCAGGGAACCCCTCCCCAGCCCAGGGAACCCCCCCCAGCCCAGGGAGCCCCCAAAACAGAGGCCACCCTCCCCAGACCAGGGAACCCAGGGAACCCTCCCTAGCTCAGAGAGCCCCCCAGCCCAAGGAACCTGCCAAGCCCAGAGACCCTGCCCCAGCTCAGGGACCCCCCAGCCAGAGACCCCCCACCCCAGGCCAGAGAACCCCCCCAGCCCAGGGACCCCCCAGCCCAGGGACCCCCCAGCCCAGAGAACCCAGCCCAGGGAGCCCCCCCAGCCCAGAGCCCCCCACCAGCTCAGAGACCCCCACCTCCCAGCCCAGGGAACCCAGCACAAAGCCCCCTCAAGCCCAGAGACCCCCCCAGCCCAGGGAACCACCCCCATCCCAGACCCCTCCCATCCCAGCCCCGCCCCCAGCCCAGAGCCTCCCCCCATCCCAAGACCCCTCCCCAGCCCAGGGAACCCAGAAACGCCCCCATCCCAGGGAGCCCCCATCCCATGGCAGCCCCCTCATTCCAGCCTCGCCCCCATTCCAGACCCCCCCAGGGCCCCCCCATGGCAGCCCCCCATCCCATTGCAGCCCCCCCCCCCATGGCAGCCCCCCCATGGCAGCCCCCCCCGGGAGCCCCCCGGGCCGTACCAGCTGCAGCGAGGCCAGCAGGTGCCGGCACACCTCGAACGGGGGCTGCCCGGCCACCAGGCTGGCCAGGGAGTGCCAGCGGCCCGGCCGGCACCGCTGCACCAGGGACTGACCATAGGCACGGACACTGAACGGGCCACGGCACTCCTGGGGACAGGGACAGGGACACTGAGGGACAGGGAGTGACACTGAGGGACACTGAGTGACACTGAACGGGCCACGGCACTCCTGGGGACACAGAGGGATACTGAGGGACAGGGAGTGACACTGAACGGGGCACGGACACTGAACGGGCCACGGCACTCCTGGGGACAGGGACAGGGACACTGAGGGACAGGGAGTGACACTGAGGGACACTGAGTGACACTGAACGGGCCACGGCACTCCTGGGGACACAGAGGGATACTGAGGGACAGGGAGTGACACTGAACGGGGCACGGACACTGAACGGGCCACGGCACTCCTGGGGACAGGGACAGGGACACTGAGGGACAGGGAGTGACACTGAACGGACCACGGCACTCCTGGGGACAGCGAGGGGACAGGGAGTGACACTGAGTGACACTGAATGGGCCCGGCTTGGCAGGGGACAGGGACAGTGAGGGGACAGGGTGTGCTCAGGGGTGGGCAGGGGGCTCAGGGGGGCAGGTACAGGGGGCTCAGGTGAGAGCAGAGTGAGGCAGAGGGGCTCAGGGGGCACCAGGGCACTGCCAGCCCCCTGCCCACCCCGGGGGTCCCAGCCTGTCCCGGGGGTCCCAGCCCATCCCCAGGGGTCCCTGCCCACCCCGGGGGTCCCAGCCCATCCCAGGTACTCTCAGCCCACCCCGGGGGTCCCAGCCCACCCCGGGGGTCCCAGCCCATCCCAGGTACTCTCAGCCCACCCTGGGGGTCCCAGCCCACCCCGGGGGTCCCAGCCCATCCCCGGGGGTCCCAGCCCCCCCCAGCCCCCCGGGGTGCGTGCCTGCTCGTGCAGCAGCGGCTCCACGCGCTCCTCCCAGAGGCGGATGCGCTGGGACAGCTCCGTCTCCTGGGCAAACCTCTGCGAGCTGGCCATGAACAGCTCCTGGGGGGCAGGGGGGAGTGGGGACACCCTGAGTGCCCTGGGGACACCCCTGGCACTGCTGGGGACACCCTGACCCCCTTGGGGACACCCTGAGCGCCCTGGGGACACCCTGAGAGCCCTGGGGACACCCTGAGCCTGCTGGGGACACCCTGAGCCCCTTGGGGACACCCTGAGCCCCCTGGGGACACCCTGAGCCCCTTGGGGACACCCTGAGCCCCCTGGGGACACCCCTGACCCCCCTGGGGACACCCTGGCCCTGCTGGTGACACCCCCGACCCCCCGAGTCCCCCCCCGACCCTCCCAGGGCCACCTCAATCCCCCCTGGGACCACTCCAGACCCCCCTGGGGTCCCCGCCAGCCCCTCCTGGGACCACCCTGACCCTCTCAGGGCCACCCCAATCCCCCCTGGGACTACCCCAGACCCTCCAGAGTCCCCCCCAGCCCCCTGGGGACACCCCTGACCCTGCTGGGGACACCCCAACCCCCTGGGACCACCCTGACCCCCTGAGTCCCCCCCCCCGACCCTCCCAGGGCCACCCCAATCCTCCTGGGACCACCCCAGCCCCCCCAGGGTCCCCCCCAGACCCTCCTGGGACCACCCCGACCCCCTGGGACCACCCCGACCCTCCCAGGGACACCCCTGACCCCTGGGACCACCCTGACCCCCCCGGGGTCCCCCCCCGGGGTCCCCCCCAGCAGCACCCACCACGTTCCTGCGCACCAGCTCCTCGTAGCCGGGCTCGGGGGGCTCTGTGGGACAAGGGGGTCACCAGAGGGGTGGTGGGGGGGGGGACAGCACCCAGCCCCCGCTGTGGGGGGCACGGGGGACCCTCGGGGGCAGGGGGGCGCAGGGGGGTCAGCAGCTCACCCAGGGATCCGTCCCCCAGCTCCTCCGGCGCCTCGGGCTCCACGTCCTCGTGCTCCACAAAATCATCCTCTGCGGGGTGGGGACCCCCTGAGACCCCCTGGGACCCCCTGAGTGCCCCCTGGGACCCCCTCAGTGCCCCCTGGGACCCCCTCGGGACCCCTGAGTGCCCCCTGAGTGCCCCCTGGGACCCCCTGAGTGCCCCCTGGGACCCCCTGAGACCCCCTGGGACCCCCTGAGACCCCCTCAGTGCCCCCTGGGACCCCCTCGGGACCCCTGAGTGCTCCCTGAGACCCCCTAGGACCTCCTGAGTGCCCCTCAGTGTCCCCTGAGACCCCCTGGGACCCCCTGAGTGCTCCCTGGGAACCCCCTGAGTGCCCCCTGGGACCCCCTGAGTGCCCCCTGAGTGCCCCCTGAGTGCCCCCTGGGACCCCCTGAGTGCCCCCTGGGACCCCCTGAGCCACCTCAGTGCCCCCTGGGACCCCCTGGGACCCCCTGGGACCCCCTGAGACCCCCTCAGTGCCCCCTGGGACCCCCTCGGGACCCCTGAGTGCTCCCTGAGACCCCCTAGGACCTCCTGAGTGCCCCTCAGTGTCCCCTGAGACCCCCTGGGACCCCCTGAGTGCCCCTGAGTGCCCCCTGGGAACCCTCTGAGTGCCCCCTGGGACCCCCTGAGACCCCCTGGGACCCCCTGAGACCCCCTCAGTGCCCCCTGAGCCACCTCAGTACCCTCTGAGTGCCCCTTGGGAACCCTGAGTGCCCCTCAGTGCCCCCTGGGACCCTCTGGGACCCCCTGAGTGCCCTCTGAGACCCTCTGGGAACCCTGAGTGCCCCTCAGTGCCCCCTGAGTGCCCCCTGGAACCCCCTCAGTGCCCCCTGGGACCCCTTCAGTGCCCCTTGGGACCCCCCCCCCAACCTTCTGGGACCCCTTCAGTGCCCCCTGGGACCCCTCAGTGCCCCCTCAGAGCCCTCTGGAACCATCTCAGTGCCCCCTGGGACCCCCCCAACCTTGTGGGACCCCCTGGAGGGGAGGCAAGGCCCCCCAGGCCGGGGGGATTTGGGTTTGGGTTCCACACCTGCCCCCTCGTCGCTGTCAGCCCCGCGCTCCTGCTCCTGCTCCGGCTCCCACGGCGCCTCCTGGGGGCAGCAGCAGCCCTGAGCCCCCCCTGAGCCCCCCCGAGGGTGGGCAGGGGGTGCAGGAGCCCCCCCCGAGGGTGGGCAGCCCCCCAGGTGAGCCCCCCGCCCGCTCACCCCCGGGCTCTGCAGCTTCCTGTGCCGGGCCAGGCGCTCCTTAAAGTGTCGCCAGTAGAGCAGCTCCAGGTCTGGGGGAGAGGGGAGGGGGCTGGGACCCCCGGGGCAGAGACCACCCCAGAGACCACCCCCCAAAAACAGAGAGCACCCCAGAGACCACCCCCCAAAAACAGAGACCACCCCCCCAAAACAGAGACCACCCCAGAGACCACCCCCAGAAAAGAGACCACCCCAGAGACCACCCACCCAGAGCAGAGACTGCCCCCTGAAAACAGAGACCGCCCCCCAGAGCAGAGACCACCCCAGAGACCATCCCCCAGAGACCACCCCCCAGAAGAGAGACCACCCCCCAGAGCAGAGACTGCCCCCCAAAAACAGAGACCACCCCAGAGACCACCCACCCAAAACAGAGACCACCCCTCAGAGCAGAGACCACCCAACAGAGACCACCCTCAGAACAGAGACTGCACCCTCAGAGCAGAGACCACCCCAGAGACCACCCCCCAAAAACAGAGACCACCCCTCAGAGCAGAGACCACCCCCCAAAACAGAGACCACCCCCCAAAAACAGAGACAACCCAACAGAGCAGAGACCACCCCCCAAAACAGAAACTGCCCCCCCAGAGCAGAGACTGCACCTCCAGAGACTACCCCTCAAAACAGAGACCACCCCCTCAAAAACAGAGACCACCCCCAGAGCAGAGACTGCACCCCCCCAAAACAGAGACTACCCCCCAAAACAGAAACTGCACCCCCAGAGACCACCCCCCCAGAGCAGAGACCACCCCCCAGAGACCACCCCCCAAAAAAGACTGCCTCCCCAGAGCAGAGACCACCCCCCAAAACAGAGACCACCCCCCAGAGACTGCCCTCCAGAGACCACCCCCCCAAAACAGAAACTGCCTCCCCAGAGCAGAGACTGCACCTCCAGAGACCACCCCCCAAAACAGAGACCACCCCCCAAAACAGCAACTGCTCCCCCAGAGCAGAGACCACCCCCCCAGGCCCTTCCCAGGCTCCCCTTGCCCAGTTTTGGGGTGCCCTCCCTGCCCCCCTGAAGGGCCCAGGTGTCCCCCCCCAGTGTTGGGGTGTCCCCCCAGTGTTGGGGTGCCCCCCCCAGTGTCGGGGTTCCCCCCCAGTTTTGGGGTACCCTGCCCGTGCCCCCTCACCTGCGAAGGTGGGGCCCCTCCTCCTGCTCCTCCTGCCCTCGGCGCCGTTGTTGTCTGGGGGGGGAGCAGAGCAGGAACCCCCCGTGGGTGGGGTGGGCACCCCAGGGTGGGGGGGAGGAAACCCCCCGAGCCCACCCAGGCCAGCCCCGCCCGTGTCCCCAGGTGCCACCTGCGCTGTCCCGTGTCCCCAGGTGCCACCTGCGCTGTCCCGTGTCCCCAGGTGCCACCTGCGCTGTCCCCTGTCCCCAGAGCACTCACAGGCTGCCGAGAACCATCTCATGAAGTCCTGCAGCTTCCTCGGGCCCCTCCTCTTCCTCTTGCCTCCCAGCACCTCCTCCAGGCCCTGCGGCACCAGGAAGGGCCGCCCTGCGGGGACACCGGGTGACAACGGGGACACCGGTGACAACGGGCACACGGCCACCGCGGGGGCTGGCAAGGGGCACCTCTGGGTGTCCACTGTGGGGTGGGGATGAGCCCAGGTGGGACAGGGACACTTGGGGATGTCCCTTGTGGGGCTGGGAGGGACCCAGGGTGGGACAAGGACACCTGGGGACACTTGGGGACATCCACTGTGGGGTGGGGATGAGCCCAGGTGGGACAGGGACACTTGGGAACACTTGGGGACACTTGGGGATGTCCCCTGTGGGGTGGTGATGACCCCAGGTGGGACAGGGACACTTGGGGATGTCCCTTGTGGGGTGGAAATGAGCCCAGGTGGGACAGGGACACCTGGGGATGTGTCCATTGTGGGCCAGGGACACTTGGGGACACTTGGGGACATCCACTGTGGGGCTGGGAGGGACCCAAGGTGGGGACAGGGACACCTGGGGATGTGGGGCTAGGAGTGACCCCCTGTGGGGCTGGGGACACTGATGGACCCCTGGCCATGGAATGACCCTTGGGTTGGGGACACCGAGGGACACCTGGCCATGGAATGACCCCAGGGGTTGGGGACACCAAGGGACACCTGGCCAGGAGTGACCCCAAGGGCTGGGGACACCGAGGGACACCTGGCCATGGAATGACCCCAGGGGTTGGGGACACCAAGGGACCCCTGGCCAGGAGTGACCCCCCCAGGCCCCAAGGTGCCCCCCCCAGGTGCCCCCCATTTGCCCCCCGTACCTTTCCTGAAGGGTTTCTCCTCCGAGTCCCCGAAGGGGTCCAGGCTCTGCCAGGGGTTGGGCTCCTCCTGGCACAGGGGGCAGGGTGGGCAGGGGGGCTCCAGGGGGGCTCTGGGGTACCCGGGGGGTCCCAGCCTGCCCCGATTTGGGGTCTCCCTGCCTCCAGTGCCCCCCCCTTACCTTGCTGTAGGGTTTGGGGTCCTGCCTGGGGGGTCTCTCCCGCAGGATGTACCCCCGGGCCTGGGGCGTGCTCTGGGGGGGACAGAGGGGGACGGTGAGGGACGGGGGGGCAGGGAAGAGGTGGGGGGCTCCAGGGAAGGGTGGGGGGCTGCAGGGAAGGAGTGAGGGGCTGCAGGGAAGGAATGGGGGGGTGCAGGGAAGGGTGGGGGGCTGCAGGGAAGGGTGGGGGGCTGCAGGGAAGGGGTGGGCGGGTGCAGGGAAGGGTGGGGGGCTCCAGGGTCCAGGGAAGGGATGAGGGGCTGCAGGGAAGGAATGGGGGGCTGCAGGGAAGGGTAGGGGGCTGCAGGGAAGGGGTGAGGGGCTGCAGGGAAGGAGTGGGGGGCTGCAGGGAAGGGTGGGGGGCTCCAGGGTCCAGGGAAGGGATGAGGGGCTGCAGGGAAGGGTAGGGGTCTCCAGGGAAGGAATGGGGGGCTCCAGGGGAGGTGAGGGGGTCCAGGGGTTCCAGGGAAGGAGCAGGGGGCTCCAGGGGTCTGGGGAAGGAGTGAGGGGCTGCAGGGAAGGAGGGGGGAGCTCCAGAGAAGGAGTGAGGGGCTCCAGGGAAGGAGCAGGGGGGTTCAGGGGTCCGGGGAAGGAGCAAAGGGGCTCCAGGGGTTCAGGGAAGGAGTGAGGGGTCCCAGGAAAGGAGCAGGGGGTGCAGAGAAGGAGGTGGGGGGCTCAGGAGTTCAAGGAAGGAGCAGGGGGTGCAGGGAAGGTGAGGAGGTGCAGGGTCCAGAGAAGGAATGAGGGGCTGCAGGGTCCAGGGAAGGAGTGGGGGGCTGCAGGGAAGGTGAGGGGGTCCAGGAAAGGAGCAGGGGGGTGCAGGGAAGGAGCAGGGGGGTTCTGGGGCTCCAGGGAAGCAGGGTCCAGGGAAGGAGGTGAGGGGCTCCAGGGAAGGACTGAGGGGCTGCAGGGAAGGTGAGGGGGTCCAGGGTTCCAGGGAAGGAGTGAGGGGTCCTGGGGCTCCGGGGAAGGAGTGAGGGGTTCCAGAGAAGGAGCAGGGGGATTCAGGAGTTCCAGGAAAGGAGTGAGGGGCTCCAGGGAAGGAGGTGGGGGGCTGCAGGGAGGGAGTGAGGGGCTGCAGGGAAGGAGCAGGGGGGTCCTGGGGCTCCAGGGAAGGAGTGAGGGGGGTCCCAGGGCTGCAGGGCAGGGGCAGAAGCCCCCCACAGACCCTCTGCGCCTGGATGTGCTCGCCGTGGGCCGCAGCCACTTCCATCTCCTCCGCCAGGGCCCCGGGAAGGTCGTTGTCGTTGTCATTGTCATCGTCATTGTCATCATCAGCGTCGGGCCCCGCGGCCCCTGGCGGGTGGGAACGGGCAGGGAAGCTTCCAGAACCCCCCCTCAGGCACCCCCTCCTGCCAGGGCCACCACCCCTGCCCCTGTCCCCAGGTGCCACCCCTGCCCCTGTTCCCAGGGCCACTCCTGCCCCTCATGCACACGGGCACACCTGTGCACACCTGAGCAGGTGGCAGCCCTCACCCTGGATGGGCACAGGCACACCTGGGCACACCTGGGCACACCTGGGCAGGTGCCACCCCTCACCCCGGATGCACACAGGCACACCTGGGCACACCTGGGCAGGTACCACCCCTCACCCTGGATGCACACAGGCACATCTGGGCACACCTGAACACACCTGGGCACACCTGGGCAGGTGCCACCCCTCACCCTGGATGGGCACAGGCACACCTGGGCACACCTGGACCCTCACCCTGGATGGGCACAGGCACACCTGGGCACACCTGGGCACACCTGGACCCTCACCCTGGATGGGCACAGGCACACCTGGGCACACCTGGGCACACCTGGACCCTCACCCTGGATGGGCACAGGCACACCTGGGCACACCTGGGCACACCTGGGCCCTCACCTGCCTCCTCGGAGAAGCTGAGCGCCTGCACCGGGGCCGTGCCGCAGCCGGAGGATCTCGATGTCACTGCCAGGGAGGGGAGGGGACAGTGCCAGGTGAGCCCCTGGCAGTGCCAGCGCCGGTGCCAGGGCCACCCCAGGGCCCCCCCGGTACCTGTGGGCGTGGCCAGGTGCCGCTCCTGCCGCAGGTGGGCCGGGGAGAGGCCGGGCAGCTCCAGCAGGAAGGCGCCGGAGGCGTGCGGGGTGGAGGTGTTGATGCGGAAATCCCGGCGGCTGGCCAGCACCTCGCCGCGCCGGCTGGGGACAGCCCGGGGACACCGGCGTCACCTCGGGGTCACCGGCGTCACCTCAGGGTCCCCAGGGTGCCCAATGTCCCCTCAGTGTCCCAAAGTTCCCTAGTGTCCCCAAGCTCCCCAGTGTCTCCAGTGTCCCCAGGGTCCCCAAGGTCCCCCGTGTCCCCAGGGTCCCCCATGTTCCCAAGGTCGCCTCAGTGTCCCCACGGTGCCCAATGTCCCCTCAGTGTCCCCAGTGTCCCCAAGGTCCCCAGTGTCTCCAATGTCCCCAGGGTCCCCAAGGTGCCCATTTTTTGTCCCTATTGTCCCCAGTGTCCCCAGTGTCCTCCCAAGGTCCCCAAGATTCCCAGTATCCCCAAGGTCCCCTCAGTGTCCCCACAGTGCCCAATGTCCCCTCAGTGTCCCCAGTGTCCCCAAGCTCCCCAGGGTGCCCAAGGTCCCCCAGTGTCCCCAATGTCCCCAGGGTCCCCAAGGTGCCCGATTTCCACTCAGTGTTCCCAATGTCCCCTCAGTGTCCCCAGTGTCCTCCCAGTGTCCCCAAGATCCCCAATGTCCCCTCAGTGTCCCCAATGTCCCCAAGGTCCCCAGTGTCTCCAATGTCCCCAAGGTCCCCAGGGTCCCTCAGTGTCCCCAAGGTCCCCTCAGTGTCCCCAGTGTCCTCCCAGTGTCCCCAAGATCCCCAACGTCCCCTCAGTGTCCCCAGTGTCCCCAAGGTCCCCAGTGTCTCCAATGTCCCCAGGATCCCCAAGGTGCCCATTGTCCCCATTGTCCCCAGGGTCCCCTCAGTGTCCCCAGTGTCACCAAGGTCGCCTGTGTCCCCAGGGTCCCCAATGTCCCCAGGGTCCCCAAGGTGCCCATTGTCCCCAATGTCCCCAGGGTCCCCAATGTCCCCTCAGTGTCCCCAGTGTCCTCCCAGTGTCCCCAAGATCCCCAGGGTCCCCAAGGTGCCCATTGTCCCCAGTGTCCCAAGTGCCCCCAGTGTCCTCAAGGTCCCCAGTGTCCCCCATGTCCCCAAGGTCCTCAAGGTCCCCGGTGTCCCCAAGGTCCCCAGTGTCCCCAGGGTGCCCAGGGTCCCCATTGTCCCCATTGTCCCCATTGTCCCCAGGCTGTCCCCTCCCTCAGCAGGCAGTGGCCGGGATGTCCCTGCCCGTGCTGGGGTTGTGCTGATCCCAGATCCCAGCGGGGACTGGGGGGCTGGGCTGGGGGACAGGGACAGGGATGGGGACAGGGGAGGGGACAGGGGACAGGGATGGGGACAGGGGACAGGGATGGGGACAGGGAACAGGGATGGGGACAGGGGACAGTCCCACCCAGGGAGGGGACAAGGGACAGTCCCAGCCAGGGACAGGGATGGGGATGGGACAATCCCACCCAGGGACAGCAGCAGGATGGGGACAAAGGGACAATTCCAGCCAGGGAGGGGACACAAAAAGACAGTCCCAGGAGTGGCACCTCAGCAGGGGACAGGGGACAATCCCAGCCAGGGACAGGAGCAGGATGGGGACAAAGGGACTATCCCAGCCAGGGACAGGGATGGGGACAGGGGACAATCCCAGCCAGGGAGGGGACACAGAGGGACAGTCCCAGGAGTGGCACCTCAGTAAGGGACAGGGGACAATCCCAGCTAGGGAGGGACAGGAGGGGACACAAAGGGACAGTCCCAGGGAGGGAGGGGACACAAAGGGACACAAAGGGACAGTCCCAGGGGTGGCACCTCAGCAGGGGGTTCTCCTTCTTCTCGCCCTCCTC
This sequence comes from Phylloscopus trochilus trochilus, assembly GCA_016584745.2. Taxonomy (NCBI): domain Eukaryota; kingdom Metazoa; phylum Chordata; class Aves; order Passeriformes; family Phylloscopidae; genus Phylloscopus; species Phylloscopus trochilus. The sequence goes on along the minus strand of WQNJ02000491.1, from coordinate 14,462 downwards.
GGGGGGCACCAGGGCCATGGGGGTCAGGGGGACGATGCTGACGGCCTGGGCAGGGACAGCAAAGGTGGCACTGTCCCCAAGGCCACCACCCTGCCCTGGGTGGCCCCGGGATGCGCCCAGAACGGGGCCACAGCGGGGGGGAAAGGGGGGAAAAGGCAAAGTAAATGAAAAAATAAAAACAGGAAGAGAAGAAATAAAAGAAATAAAATGAGAGAAAGAGAAATAAAAGGAGGAAAGAAAGAAACAAAGGAAGAAAGAAAAGGAGGAATAAAACGAGCAATAAAAGAAGGAAAAAGAAAAATAACAGGAAAAATAAAAAAAGGAAAAGGAGAAATAAAAGGAGAAATAAAAGGAGAAAAACAGAAATAAAAGGAGGAAAGAAAGAAACAAAAGGAGAAAGAAAAGGAGGAATAAAATGAGCAATAAAAGAAAGAAAGAGAAAAATAAAAGGAAAAATAAAAAAAGGAAAAGGAGAAATAAAAGGAGAAAAACAAGGAATAAAAGGAGAAAAAGAGAAATAAAAGGAGGAAAGAAAGATACAAAAGGAGAAAGAAAAGGAGAAATAAAGGAAGGGAAAAAAAAACAAAAGGAGAAATGAAAGGAGACAAAGCAGAAATAAAAAGGGAAATAAATGAGAAGTAGAAGGAGGAGAAGCAGTCACAAAAGGCACCAGGCCCAGGTTTGCCCTCACAGGCGGGTGCTGGTCACTCCTCATGTCCACGCTGGCCTGGCTGCTCTCGGCGATGTCATCCAGGGACAGGAACTGCGGGGACACAGGGGTCACCTGGGGACAGGGACAGACAGGGACAGGGACACACAGGGACAGGGACAGACAGGGACAGACAGGGACAGGGACACACAGGGACACACAGGGACAGGGACACACAGGGACACACAGGGACAGGGACACACAGGGACAGGGACACACAGGGACACACAGGGACACACAGGGACAGGGACTGCGGGGACAGGCAGGGTCACCTGGGGACAGGGACAGACAGGGACAGGGACACACAGGGACAGGGACAGACAGGGACAGACAGGGACAGGGACACACAGGGACACACAGGGACAGGGACACACAGGGACAGGGACACACAGGGACACACAGGGACACACAGGGACAGGGACTGCGGGGACAGGCAGGGTCACCTGGGGACAGGGACAGCCAGGGGGGACAGGGACAGACAGGGACAGGGACAGACAGGGACACCCAGGGACAGGAACTGCGGGGACACACGGGGTCACCTGGGGACAGAGACACACAGGGACACCAGGGACACACAGGGACAGGGACAGGGACACACAGGGACAGGGACACCCAGGGACAGACAGGGACAGGGACAGACAGGGACAGGGACAGGGACACACAGGGACAGGGACAGGGACACACAGGGACAGGAACTGTGGGGACAGGCAGGGTCACCTGGGGACAGGGACACACAGGGACAGCCAGGGACACACAGGAACAGGGACAGGGACACACAGGGACAGGGACACCCAGGGACACCCAGGGACAGGGACTGCGGGGACACATGGGGTCACCTGGGGGGACAGGGACAGGGACAGACAGGGACAGGGACAGACAGGGACAGGGACTGCAGGGACACACACAGGGTCACCTGGGGACAGGGACACACAGGGACAGGAACTGCAGGACACTCAGGGGTCACCGGGAGGGGGACAGGGACACCCAGGGACCCCCCAGGGACCTCCAGTGACACCCAGGGACACAGACCCCCCCCCCCTCAGAACCCCCAGGGACACCCAGGGACCCGCTGGGACCCCCAGGGCACAGACCCCCCTTCACCTGCAGGGACCCCCAGAGACCCCCCCCTCACCCCCCAGGGACCCCCAGGGCAGAGACCCCCCCCTCACCTGCAGGGACCCCCCAGGGACCCTCAGGGACGCCCCAGGGACCCCCAGTGACACCCAGGGACCCCCAGTGACCCCCAGTGACACCCAGGGACCCCCAGTGACACCCAGGGACCCCCAGGGGCACAGACCCCCCCCCTCAGGACCCCCAGGACCCCCCAGTGACCCTCAGGGACCCCCAGTGACCCCCAGTGACCCCCAGGGACCCCCAGAGACCCTCAGTGACACCCAGGGACCCCCAGGGGCACAGACCCCCCCCTCAGGACCCCCAGGCCCCCCAAGGACCCCCAGCCCCCTGACCTGCAGCTCCCTGTCACTGAAGGTGGCGTCGGCGTCACGGCCGTCGGGGCCCAGGGAGGTGGGGAGCTTCTCCCTCCTGGGGAGAAACGGGGTCAGGGGGAACCCCAAAAACAATGGGGTTTGGAAAGGGGGGAAACCCCAAAAACAATGGGGAAAACCCCAAAATAATGGGGGGAAATCCCAAAAACAATGGGGGAAATCCCCAAAATAATGGGGGGAAATCCCAAAAACAATGGGGGAAATCCCCAAAATAATGGGGTCTGGAATGGGGGGAAATCCCAAAAACAATGAGGAAAACCCCAAAAAACAATGGGGGAAACCCCAAAATAATGGGGGAAACCCCAAAACAATGGGGAAAATCCCAAAAACAATGGGGGAAAGCCCAAAATAATGGGGGAAACCCTAAAATAATGGGGGGAAACCCCAAAACAATGGGGAAAATCCCAAAAATCAATGGGGAAATCCCAAAAACAATGGGGAAAGCCCCAAAAATCAATGGGGGAAACCCCAAAATAATGGGGGGAACCCCAAAACAATGGGGGGAAATCCCAAAATAATGGGGGAAACCCCAAAAACAATGGGGGAAATCCCAAAATAATGGGGGAAACCCCAAAAACAATGGGGGAAATCCCAAAATAATGGGGGGAACCCCAAAACAATGGGAAACCCCAAAACAATGGGGGAAATCCCAAAAAACAATGGGGGGAAATCCCAAAAACAATGGGGGAAATCCCAAAATAATGGGGGGAACCCCAAAAATCAATGGGGAAACCCCAAAATAATGGGGGGAAAGCCCAAAATAATGGGGGGAACCCCAAAATAATGGGGGGAACCCCAAAATAATGGGAGGAACCCCAAAAATCAAAGGGGGGAAGCCCAAAATAATGGAGGGAACCCCAAAATAATGGGGGGAAATCCCAAAAAACAATGGGGGAAAGCCCCAAAAAGCAACGGGGAAAACCCCAAAACAATGAGGAAAATTCCAAAAACGATGGGGAAAATTCCAAAAATGATGGGGAAAACCCTAAAAACAATGGGGAAATCCCAAAAACAATGGGGAAATCCCAAAAACAATGGGTGAAACCCCAAAATAATGGGGTCTGGAATGGGAGGAAATCCCAAAAACAATGGGGGAACCCCAAAAATCAATGGGGTCTGGAATGGGGGAAAACCCCAAAAATCAATGGGGAAATCCCAAAAACAACAGGGAAAACCCAAAACAATGGGGGAAACCCCAAAGAAATGGGGGGAAATCCCAAAAAACAATGGGGGAATCCCAAAAAACAATGGGGGAATCCCAAAAACAATGGGGGAAAATTCCAAAAATGATGAAGAAAAACCTAAAAACAATGGGGAAATCCCAAAAACAACGGGGGAAATTCCAAAAAACAAAACAATGGGGTTTGGAATGAAAGGAAATTCCCCTCTGGGAAGGGAAATTCCTCTCTGGGAAGGGAAATTCCTCTCTGGGAAGGGAAATTCCCTCTCTGGGAAGGGAAATTCCTCTCTGGGAAGGGAAATTCCCTCTCTGGGAAGGGAAATTCCCCCTCTGGGAAGGGAAATTCCCTCTCTGGGAAGGGAAATTCCTCACTGGGAAGGGAAATTCCTCTCAGGGAAGGGAAAATTCCCCTCTGGGAAGGGAAATTCCCATTTAGGAAGGGAAATTCCTCCTCTGGGAAGGGAAATTCCCTCACTGGGAAGGGAAAATTCCCCTTTAGGAAGGGAAAATTCCCCTTTAGGAAGGGAAATTCCCCTCTGGGAAGGGAAATTCCCCTCTGGGAAGGGAAATTCCTCTCTGGGAAGGGAAATTCCTCTGTGGGAAGGGAAATTCCTCTGTGGGAAGGGAAATTCCTGCTCTGGGAAGGGAAATTCCTCCTCTGGGAAGGGAAATTCTTCCTCTGGGAAGGGAAATTCCCCTTTAGGAAGGGAAAATTCCTCCTCTGGGAAGGGAAATTCCCCCTCTGGGAAGGGAAATTCCTCTCTGGGAAGGGAAATTCCCTCTCTGGGAAGGGAAATTCCCCACTGGGAAGGGAATCCCCACTCACTTTTTGTTGGAGATGCAGTCCAGCGTCTGGCAGACCAGCATGTACAGGTATTCCACCTGGGGAACAGCACCTGGGGCTGGGAAATGGGGGAGCAGCCCCTGCACCCCAAAGACTCCCCAAAAACGGGGTTTGGGCTCTTTTCCCGGTTTTTTCTGCTCTTCTGGGGGAAATCCCTGGGGTTTTGGGAGGGGTCCCTGGTGGGGTGCCTTGCCACCCAAAGAATCCCAAGATTTTGGGGTCAGAGGGAGCCCCCCCAGGGTTTGGGGTCAGAAGGAGCCCCTCAGGGTTTGGGGTCAGAGGGAGCCCCCCAGGGTTTGGGGTCAGAGGGAGCCCCTCAGGGTTTGGGGTCAGGGGGAGCCCCTCAGGGTTTGGGGTCAGAGGGAGCCCCTCAGGGTTTGGGGTCAGAGAGACCCCCCAGGGTTTGGGGTCAGAGAGCCCCCCAGGGTTTGGGGTCAGAGAGAGCCCCCCCAGGGTTTGGGGTCAGAGAGCCCCCCAGGGTTTGGGGTCAGAGAGAGCCCCCAGGGTTTGGGGTCAGAGAGAGCCCCCAGGGTTTGGGGTCAGAGGGAGCCCCCAGGGTTTGGGGTCAGGGGAAGCCCCCAGGGTTTGGGGTCAGAGGGAGCCCCCAGGGTTTGGGGTCAGAGGGAGCCCCCCAGGGTTTGGGGTCAGAGGAGCCCCCCAGGGTTTGGGGTCAGGGGGAGCCCCCCGGGTTTGGGGTCAGAGGGAGCCCCCAGGGTTTGGGGTCAGGGGGAGCCCCCAGGGTTTGGGGTCAGAGGGAGCCCCCAGGGTTTGGGGTCAGAGGAGCCCCCCAGGGTTTGGGGTCAGGGGGAGCCCCCCGGGTTTGGGGTCAGAGGGAGCCCCCAGGGTTTGGGGTCAGGGAGAGCCCCTCAGGGTTTGGGGTCAGGGGGAGCCCCTCAGGGTTTGGGGTCAGAGCCAACAGCCCCCCAGGGTTTGGGGTCAGAGGGAGCCCCCCAGGGTTTGGGGTCAGGGGGAGCCCCCCAAGGTTTGGGGTCAGGGGGAGCCCCTCAGGGTTTGGGGTCAGAGGGAGCCCCCAGAGTTTGGGGTCAGAGGGAGCCCCCCAGGGTTTGGGGTCAGAGAGCCCCCAGGGTTTGGGGTCAGAGAGCCCCCCAGGGTTTGGGGTCAGAGAGCCCCCAGGGTTTGGGGTCAGAGAGCCCCCCAGGGTTTGGGGTCAGAGAGCCCCCCAGGGTTTGGGGTCAGAGGGAGCCCCCCAGGGTTTGGGGTCAGAGGGAGCCCCCCAGGGTTTGGGGTCAGGGGGAGCCCCTCAGGGTTTGGGGTCAGGGAGAGCCCCTCAGGGTTTGGGGTCAGGGGGAGCCCCTCAGGGTTTGGGGTCAGAGCCAACAGCCCCCCAGGGTTTGGGGTCAGAGGAGCCCCTCAGGGTTTGGGGTCAGAGAGCCCCCCAGGGTTTGGGGTCAAGGGGAGCCTCTCAGGGTTTGGGGTCAGAGAGCCCCCCAGGGTTTGGGGTCAGAGGGAGCCCCCCAGGGTTTGGGGTCAGAAGGAGCCCCCCAGGGTTTGGGGTCAGAGTTGGGGTTTCTGTCCCACCCCTGGGGGATAAAAACCAACAGGACAATCCCTGCTCTGCCCTGGGGCTGCAGGGAGCTCCAAAGGGAATAAAAATTTGGGGAAAATGAACTCAAATCCCATTGGGGGCATCGAGGATCTGAAGGCAAAAGGGAATTGTGGGGTGAGCCCGGGGGGTTGGGGGGCTCAGGGGGGTGGGGTGGGGAAATTCCTCCTCTGGGAAGGGAAATTCCTCTGTGGGAAAGGAAAATCCCCCTCTGGGAAGGGAAAATTCCACATTGGGAAGGGAAATTCCTCTCAGGGAAGGGGAAATTCCTCCCTGGGAAGGGAAAAATCCTCTCTGGGAAGGGAAATTCCCTCTCTGGGAAGGGAAATTCCCTCTCTGGGAAGGGAAATTCCTCACTGGGAAGGGAAAATTCCTCACTGGGAAAGGAAAATTCCTCTCTGGGAAGGGAAATCACCCCCTGGGAAGGGAAATTCCCTCTCTGGGAAGAGAAAATTCCCTCTCAGGGAAGGAAAAATTCCCTCACTGGGAAGGGAAATTCCTCCCTGGGAAAGGAAATTCCTCCCTGGGAAAGGAAAATTTTTCTCTGGGAAGGGAAAATTCCTCACTGGGAAGAGAAATTCCCTCTCTGGGAAGAGAAAATCCCGCCCTGGGAAGGGAAATTCCTCCTCTGGGAAGGAAAAATCCCCCCTGAGAAGGGCAATTCCCCTCTGGGAAGTGAAAATTCCCTCTCTGGGAAGGGAAATTCCCTCTCTGGGAAGGAAAAATCCCCCGTCCCTGAGCCCCCTGACCTTCCTGCTGTAGATGCAGGCCGAGCCCTGGATCAGCAGCGCCGCCTCCATGAAGTTCATGGTGGTTCTGCCGTTGTCGAAGGAAATGCAGATGTGGTCCAGCTGTGGGGGCAGGGCAGGGCCTGAGCGCCCGGGGGGGCTTGGGGGTGGGCCTGGGGGGGGGGTTTGGGGTGGCCCAGGGGGGTTTGGGGTGGTCCAAGGTGGGTTTAGGGTGATCCTGGGGGGGTTTGGGGTGACCCAGGGAGGTTTGGGGTGGCCCAAGGGGGGTTTAGGGTGGTCCTGGGGGGGGGGTTGGGGTGACCCCAGAAGGGTTTTGGGGTGGCCCAGGGAGTTTTAGGGTGGCCTAGAGGGGGTTTGGGGTGGCCCAGGGGGGTTTGGGGTGGTCCAAGGGGGGTTTGGGGTGGCCCAAGGGGGTTTGGGGTGACCCCAGAGGGGTTTGGGATGGTCCAAGGGGGGTTTGGGGCGGCCTAGAGGGGGTTTGAGGTGGTCCAAGGGGGTTTGGGGTGGTCCAAGGGGGGTTTGGGGTGACCCAGGGAGGATTTGGGGTGGCCCAGGGGGGTTTGGGGCAGTCCAAGGGGGGTTTGGGGTGCCCCAGAGGGATTTAGAGTGGTCCTGGGGGGGTTTGGAGTGGCCCAAGGGGGGTTTGGGGTGGCCCTGGGGGGGTTTGGGGTGGCTCAGGGGGTTTGGATTGGCCCCAGAAGGGATTTGGGGTGGTCTAAGGGGAGTTTAGGGTGGCCCAAGGGGGGTTTGGGGTGCCCCAGAGGGGTTTGGGGTGCCCCAGGAGATTTGAGGTGCCCCCAGGAGATTTGAGGTGCCCCCAGGAGTTTTGGGGTACCCCAGGGTGTTTGGGGTGCCCCCAGGGGCTCTGGGGTGCCCCAGGGTGTTTGGGGGTGCCCTCAGGAGGTTTGGGGTGCCCCCAGGAGGTTTGGGGTGCCCCCAGGAGATTTGAGGTGCCCCCAGGAGTTTTGGGGTGCCCCCAGCGGTTTGGGGTGCCCCCAGGGGCTCCAGGGTGCCCCAGGAGTTTTGGGGTGCCCCCAGGGGTTTGGGGTGCCCCCAGGGGCTCCGGGGTGACCCAGGAGTTTTGGGGTACCCCAGGGTGTTTGGGGTGCCCCCAGGAGGTTTGGGGTGCCCCAGAGGGGTTTGAGCTGGTCCAAGGGGGGTTTGGGGTGCCCCAGGGTGTTTGGGGTGCCCCCAGGGTGTTCGGGGTGCCCCAGGGGCTCCGGGGTGCCCCCGTTACCTCCTCCAGGTACTCTCCGAGCTGCGCAGCCACGTCCACCTCCCAGTTCTTGGTGAGGTCGCGGATGGGCTGCAGCAGGTGCAGGAAACGGGAATCCACCTCCTCCATGGCCCCGAGCCCAAACACGGCCCCACGGGACAGCGGGGACAGCGGGGACAGCGGGGACAGCGGGGACAGCGCTGCAGGAACCACGGCTGGGCTGCGCTGGGACACGGGACAGCTCAGGGAACGGGGATGGGGTGGGGTGGGAGATCCCAACCCTGACCCCAAAACACAGATCCCAACCCTGACCCCAAAACACAGATCCCAACCCCGACCCCAAAACACAGATCCCAACCCCGACCCTGGGACACAGATCCCAACCCTGACCCCAAAACACAGATCCCAACCCCGACCCCAAAACACAGATCCCAACCCCAAAACACAGATCCCAACCCCGACCCCAAAACACAGATCCCAACCCCAACCCCAAAACACAGATCCCAACCCTGACCCCAAAACAGACCCCAACCCCGACCCCAAAACAGATCCCAACCCTGACCCCAAAACACAGATCCCAACTCTGACCCCAAAACAGATCCCAAACCCAACACACAGATCCCAAACCCAACCCCGACCCCGGGACAGGGATCCCAACCCTGACCCCAAAACACAGATCCCAACAGCAACCCCAAAACACAGATCCCAACTCTGACCCCAAAACACAGATCCCAACTCTGACCCCAAAACACAGATCCCAACGGCAACCCCAAAACACAGATCCCAACCCTGACCCCAAAACACAGATCCCAACTCTGACCCCAAAACACAAATCCCAACCCTGACCCCAAAACACAGATCCCAACCCTGACCCCAAAACACAGATCCCAACCCTGACCCCAAAACACAGATCCCAACCCCGACCCCAAAACAGATCCCAACCCCGACCTCAAAACACAGATCCGAACCCTGACCCCAAAACACAGATCCCAACCCTGACCCCAAAACAGATCCCAACTCTGACCCCAAAAACACAGATCCCAACCCTGACCCCAAAACACAGATCCCAACCCTGACCCCAAAACAGACCCCAACGGCAACCCCAAAACAGATCCCAACCCTGACCCCAAAACACAGATCCCAACCCTGACCCCAAAACACAGATCCCAACCCCAACACACAGATCCCAACCCTGACCCCAAAACAGATCCCAACCCTGACCCCAAAACACAGATCCCAACCCCAACACACAGATCCCAACCCTGACCCCAAAACAGATCCCAACCCTGACCCAAAAACACAGATCCCAACTCTGACCCCAAAACAGATCCCAACACTGACCCAAAAACACAGATCGCAACCCTGACCCCAAAACAGATCCCAACCCTGACCCCAAAACACAGATCCCAACCCCGACCCCAAAACACAGATCCCAACCCTGACCCCAAAACACAGATCCCAACCCTGACCCCAAAACAGATCCCAACCCCGACCCCAAAACACAGATCCCAACCCTGACCCCAAAACAGATCCCAACCCCGACCCCAAAACACAGATCCCAACCCCAACCCCTACAGACAGATCCCAACAACAACCCCGACCCCAAAACAGATCCCAACCCTGACCCCAAAACAGATCCCAACCCCGACGCCAGCCCTGATCGTGACTCCGACCGTGACCCGACCCTCACCCTGACCCCGACCCCCATTCTGCAGCCCCATCCCCACCCCGGCTCTCACCCCCATCCCCTCCCCTAGCCCGACCCCCGTTCCCATCCCCAGCCCCACGCCGGGCCCGATCCCGATTCTAACCCCGATCCCGACCCCAGCTTCAGTTCCCACCTTCAGCCCGGGCCCGGTTCCCATCCGAAACCCGATCCCGATCCCGATCCCGGTCCCCGATCCCGATCCCGGTCCCGGTTCCCATCCGAACCTCGACCCTCGCCCCCCGGTCCCATCCAAACCCTAATCCCGGTTCCGGTCCCGGTCCCCATCCAGACCCCGTTCCCGGTCCCGGTCCCGGTCCCGGTTCCCATCCAAACCCCGATCCCGGTTCCGGTCCCGGTTCCTCCCTCCCCATCCGAACCCCGACCCCGATCCCGGTCTCGACCCCGGTCCCGGTCCCGGTTCCCATCCAAACCCCGATCCCGGTCCCGGTCCCGTTCCCCATCCAAACCCCGATCCCGTTCCTGGTCCCGGTTCCCATCCAAACCCCGATCCCGGTCCCGGTTCCCGGTCCCGTTCCCCATCCAAACCCCGATCCAGACCCCGGTCCCGATCCCGTTCCCGTTCCCGGTCCCGGTCCCGGTTCCGATCCGAACCCCGCCCCCCCCGGCCCTCACCGGCCCCTCCTCATCCCCCGCGCGCCGCCGCCGCCATTTTTGTCCTTCCCGCGCTCCGTGACGCGCCCCGCGCGCTGGCGGCGTCGCGGCGCGGTGACGTCAGAGGCGCGCGCGGCGGGGCCGGCATGGCGGCCATGGGTGAGGCGGTGCGGCCGCGGGAGCTGTTCCTGGCCGGCCTGGCCGCCGTGTACATCGCCGCCTTCGGCTCCCTCTACCTGCAGATCCCCGGTACCGCGCCGGGGGAGCCGGGACAGGGCCGGGAGAGAGCTGGGAGCGGGGCCGGGGGAACCGGGATAGAGCCGGGATAGAACCGGGAGCGGGGCCGGGGGAACCGGGATAGAGCTGGGAGTGGGACCGGGGGAACCGGGATAGAACCGGGATAGAGCCGGGAGCGGGGCCGGGGGAACCGGGATAGAGCCGGGAGCGGGGCCGGGGGAACCGGGATAGAACCGGGAGCGGGGCTGGGGGGAACCGGGATAGAGCCGGGAGTGGGGCCGGGGGAACCGGGATAGAACCGGGAGCGGGGCCGGGGGAACCGGGATAGAACCGGGAGCGGGGCTGGGGGAACCGGGATAGAGCCGGGAGTGGGGCCGGGGGAACCGGGATAGAACCGGGATAGAGCCGGGAGCGGGATTGGGGGAACCGGGACAGGGCCGGGGGAACCGGGACAGAACCGGGAGCGGGGCCGGGGGAACCGGGACAGAGCCGGGAGCGGGGCTGGGGGAACCGGGATAGAGCCGGGAGTGAGACCGGGGGAACCGGGACAGAGCCGGGAGAGTGTTTGGGAGAACCGGGACAGAGCCGGGAGCGGGGCCGGAGGAACCGGGAGAGAGCCGGGAGGGGGTTTGGCGGAACCGGGAGAGAGGCGGGAGCGGGACCCGGGGAGAGCCAGGGGAACCGGGACGGGGCCGGGAGCAGCGGGGCCGGGCCGGGAGCAGTGCCCGTTATCCCGTGTTCCCGTTATCCCGTGTTCCCGTTATCCCGTTTCCCGTTATCCCGTTCTCCCCTTCCCCCGCCGCCCCGTGTCCCTCCCCGCGGGGGCACCGGAGCCCCCCCGGCCGCCGCCGCCGCCCGTCCCTCCGGGGCTGCCCCGGGGCTCGGAGCACCGGGAGGGAGGGAGGCGAGGACCGAGCCGCGGCACCGGGAGCGGCACCCGGGCTCGTCCCCGCGGCAGCCCCGGCCCCTCCGGAGCGGGGGGTTTTCCAGGGAATGCCGGGGTTTTTTTCTGGGAATTCCGGGATTTTTCCAGGGAATTCCGGGGTTTTTTTTTCCGGGAATTCCGGGGTTTTCCCGGAAACGCTGCTTTTTTTTTTTTTTTTTTCTGGGGAATGCCGGGGTTTTTCCCGGGAATGATGGAATTTTTCGGGGAATGCCAGGGGTTTTTCGGGGAACACTGGGATTTTGTGGGGACGCTGGGGCTTTTTTGGGAATAATGGGGTTTCTTCAGGGAACAGTGAGGTTTTCCAGGGGAATGCCAGGGTTTTTCCCTGGGAGTTGATGGGGTTTTCCAGGGAATTCCCGGGGTTTTTTTCGGGAGTTCCGGGGTTTTTCCAGGGAATTCCGGGTTTTCCTGGGAATTCCGGGGGTTTTTGGGGGAATGCCGGGGTTTTTTCCCGGGACTGATGGGGTTTTCCCTGGGAACCCCGAGGTTTTCTGGGGACCGCTGGGATATTTTCCCTGGAATTCCCTTGTTCCCCCCGGGCAATCCCTGACTCCCATCCCCTCCCCGGTGCCCTGGCAGGGCTGGGATTTTCTGGGAATACCGGAGTTTTCTGGGAACTCTGGGGTTTTTCCGGGTGAATCCCGGGGTTTTCTGGGAATACCGGGGGTTTTTGGGGAACGTGGGATTTTTTTTTTGGGAATGCTGGCATTTTTCCCTGGGAATTGATGGGTTTTTTTGCGGAATATGGGATTTTTTTGGGGAATGCCAGGGGTTTTCCCGGTGAATCCCGGTGTTTCCCGGGAACACCGGGGTTTTTTTCCCTGCAATCCCGTTGTTCCCCCGGGCAATCCCTGACCCCCATCCCCTCCCCGTTCCCCCGGCAGGGCTGGGATTTTCTGGGAATCCCGGAGTTTCCTGGGAACTCTGGGGTTTTTTGGGGAATGCCGGCGTTTTTCCCTGGGCATTGATGGGGTTTTCCAGGGAACGTGGGATTTTTTTGGGGAACGCCGGGGTTTTTCCCTGGGAATTGATGGAGTTTTCCGGAGAATGTGGGATTTTTTTGGGGAACGTCAGGGTTTTTCCGGGTGAATCCCGGGGTTTTCTGGGAATACCGGGATTTTTTGGGGAACGTGGGATTTTTTTGGGGAACACCGGGGTTTTTTTTCCTGCAATTCCCGTTGTTCCCCCGGGCAATCCCTGACCCCCATCCCCTCCCCGGTGCCCCCCGGCAGGGCTGGGATTTTCTGGGAACACCGGGGTTTTTCCCGGTGAATGCCGGGGTTTTTTGGGGAATTTGGTTTTTTTTGGGGGGAATGTGGGGGTTTTTCCCTGGGAATTGATGGGATTTTCCGGGGAATGTGGGTTTTTTGGGGAACTCTGGGTTTTTTCCCTGTGAATACCGAGGTTTCCCCGGGAACACCGGTGTCTTTTCCCTGCAATCCCCTTGTTCCCCCGGGCAATCCCTGACCCCCATCCCCTCCCCGTTCCCCCCCCAGGGCTGGGATTTTCTGTGAATTCTGGGTTTTTTCCCGGTGAATCCCGGGGTTTTTCCTTGCAATCCCTGACCCCCCTCCCCTCCCGCTCCCCCGGGCAGGGCTGGGATTTTCTGGGAATTCTGGGTTTTTTCCCGGTGAATCCCGGGGTTTTTCCCTGCAATCCCTGACTCCCATCCCCTCCCGGTTCCCTGGCAGGGCTGGGATTTTCTCGGAATACTGGGATTTTCTGTGAATTCTGGGGTTTTTTTCCCGGTGAATCCCGGGGTTTCCCGGACAATCCCTGACCCCCATCCCCTCCCAGTTCCCCCGGCAGGGCTGGGATTTTCTGGGAATCCCGGAGTTTCCTGGGAACTCTGGGGTTTTTTGGGGAATGCCGGCGTTTTTCCCTGGGAATTGATGGGGGTTTTTGCGGCATATGGGATTTTTTTGGGGAACGCCGGGGTTTTTCCCGGTGAATCCCGAGGTTTTTTTGGGAATTCTGGGTTTTTTTCCCGGTGAATCCCGGGGTTTTTCCCTGCAATCCCTGACCCCCATCCCCTCCCCTTTCCCCCCGGCAGGGCTGGGATTTTCTGTGAATTCTGGGGTTTTTTTCCCGGTGAATCCGGGGTTTTTCCCTGCAATCCCTGACCCCCCTCCCCTCCCGCTCCCCCCGGGCAGGGCTGTTCGGCCGCTCGGGATCCTGCCGGCGCGGCGGCTGCTGCGGCCCGCGGGGAGGAGCCCCTGGGAGCAGCTGCGGGAGATGCCGACGCTGCTGTGGCTGAGCCCGCGGCTGGGGCTGGACACGGAGCAGGGCATGGAGCTGCTCTGCCTGCTGGGGCTGCTGGGGGCCCTCGGCGCGCTGCTCTGCCCGCCCCTCAGGGGACTGCTCCGTGTTCGTGCTGCTGCGCGTCTGCTACCTGTCCCTCTACCAGGTGGGACACCGGGCATGGGGGGGACAGGAGGGGCAGGGGGGGACAGGGGGGGTCAGGGAAGGACGGGGAGGATGGGGGGTCAGGGGAGGATGGGGAGGATGGGAGGGGACAGGGGGGGATGGAGGGTCAGGGGGGGGACAGGCAGGGGCAGGAGGGACAGCAGGGACAGGGATGGACAAGGGGGGACAGCAGGGGGGTCAGGGAGGGACAGGGGGGATGGGGGGGACAGGGGGACAGGCAGGGGTAGGGGGGGACAGGCAGAGGGGACAGCAGGGACTGGGAGGGGCAAGGGAGTCAGAGGGGATGGGGGGGGACAGGGAGGGATTGGGGGGTCAAGGAGGGACAGGAGGGGCAGGCAGGGGGTAGGGGGGACAGGCAGAGGGGACAGCAGGGACTGGGAGGGGCAAGGGGAGTCAGAGGGGATGGGGGGGACAGGGAGGGATTGGGGGGTCAAGGAGGGACAGGAGGGGCAGGCAGGGGGGACAGCAGGGACTGGGAGGGACAGGGGGGGGACAGGGGGATGGGAGGGACAGGTGGGGCAAGGAGGGACAGGCAGGGGCAGGGGGGACAGCAGGGACAGGGAGGGACAAAGAGGGGCGGTAGGGGGGTGAGGGAGGGATGGGGGGACAGGCAGGGGGGACAGGGGGACAGGCCAGGGGTAGGGGGGTGTGAGGGAGGGACGGGGGGACAGGCAGAGGGGACAGCAGGGACTGGGAGGGCAAGGGGGTCAGAGGGGATGGGAGGGACAGGGAGGGATTGGGGGGTATGGGGGTGATGGGGGGACG